>MU692961.1:0-64733 GCA_026770625.1 Nicotiana glauca
GCCCTATAGACATGTTCTCTACCCATTAATTAAACTAAGCATGCATAATCCCTCCCAATTTCACTATAGCCCTAACCAGTTGTTTAAAAGTTATTACAAACCATGATAGCTGAATTACATAATGAAAAAATAAAATAAGAAGCTAATCTATAGGGAGCCTTCAACTAGGCCCAATCTTCCAACCTCACTTCTTTCGAGTTTCACAGTTTTGACCATGGTTTGGGTGCGGCAAAGCTCCCTAAGGGCCCAATGGGTGTCCTTGGCCAATAACAATACCCAAACATTACAAAAATGTTTGAACAAGTGCAGTGTGGAATTACCAGCCTTGTGCATCAAAGTTCAATGGGCACTCAAACGTACCCAAGGCAATGCTTACACGAAAGGGGGTAGAACCGAAACTCTAGGAATAGTGAGAGTGTGATAGAATTTTCTTTAAAGAAATTGAGTTGAAAAGCAGTTTAAAAAAAAAGAATGATCCATGGAGAACTAGCTTTGAAAGAAAAACATGGGACAGTTTTGACAAAACTCAGAACCAAAATGCCTCATATAATTCCGGGCAGTAAACACAAACAGGGAAGGTTATCTGTTAAACGTTGTATAATATTGAACTGTTGAATTGAATCCTTGAAATGGCGTGAACAGTAGTAGTGCTTTCCTTTGGTATGTAGGTGCAATTGTGTTATTACATGTGAACTACTTGCCCCCACTTCCCTTAGGAGAGAACATGCATTAAGCAAACCAGTAGGCACGCCGGATTAATAGAAGGATAATCACATAGGGGCATGCTAGTTGCAATAAGAACAGTAGAACCATAAGTAAAAGCATAGAAGAAACAAAATAAGGTGCAACATGTATAAAAGTATATTATTTTGGATACTACAAATCAAATGGAGGGCATACCAGTCAAGGATGAGATAGTGTAGAGCAGTAGTGTTTAGGGAAGTAAGCAGTAGTATGCAGACCAAATAATCAGCAATGTATAGAGCAGTAGAATAATGGAGCACCCCCCCAAAGATCACTCAGTCTTGGCTTTCAGCCGACTGAATAATTAGTAGTCAACAGGAAAGTGGGAGAGGATGTGTAGAAAATAAGAGAGAACACCAAGTATGATTATGTGTGTAAGAGAGAGTTCAGAGCAATGAGTTTTGTTTGTGTTCGTGTGTGTGATGTGCAATGTATCAGTGTGTAATGCAAAAGAGAATGGGGGTACTTATAGCTCTCAAATTAAGTGAAAATAAGGTAATACGTATAGACTGATCATAGTTATGGAAATAATACCAATTAGAATCAATTAAAAACTCGGACTCCCTTCAATTAAGGAGTTATAATTCAAACGGGGTACAAATTGTATCCAAATAAGGAAAATTATTATTTGCAAGACTGGTATTTCCATAATAGGAGTAGTAAAATTATACAGAATATTTCAAGTAAGGAAAGTATAAGGACAGCATATTGTGCACACAAATTAGTTCAAAGAATCACGGATGAAATTNATATACAAGTCTGGGATTCGAAGAGATGCACAAAGTTAGCAGGATATTTGGCAAACGATGAACAATTAGACCAATAGAGGGCTGGAACCCTAATAGCAAAATTAAAGCATAGAACTCGGAGAGTAACCAGAAGATCAACAAGCACATAACACAAACATAAACACATAATACTAAAAAAAAATCAGAAGATATAGTGATTTCGAAAGGGTTCAAAAAACCCTAGTTTTCAAAGAAGAACAAAACGTTGAAAACTTGAACAATCAAAAAGATCGAGTAGAGAGTAGTGTAAAACACAATAGAGTAAGTTAAAAATCATTTAAAAAGACAAGGCTTTAAGAAAATTAGGGTTTCGTAATAAACCAGTGAGAGGTAGGGAACCTGGCTGTGAAACTCGTCAATAATGATGCTCGTAGCACCATCGAACCATAACCCTTCGGAGAAAGACCGGAGATAGGCCAGGTAGAGCATCCGATGACCATTTTGTAAGGTGGAGGCTTCTGGAGTCTCAAAAATGGATGGAATAACAAGATAAGGTTTCACGACGGCTGGTGGTAGAGAGAAGTGAGGCTGGAGGTGGCCGGAGAGGCAGTGGATTCATCGAAGACGAGAGAGAGAACCAGAAGGTTTTAGAGAGAAGGGAGAGAAAGAGTCAGTATAGAGAGAGAGATAGAGAGAGAGAGAGAGAGACCGTCTCTGAAATGAGGGGTTTAGGGGGGGGGGGGGTGTTGGATTTAATTTTGGAAAAAAAACCTGGGTCGTTGATCTCACTTGATCAACGACTCAGATTAGATTAAAGCTGGACCGGGTCCTTAAATTGGGTATGGGTCGGGTGATTTGAGGACTGGGTCGGGGTTTTGGGGTTGAAATTGGGTGTTGAATTTGTGGTTAAAATTGGAATATAAAGGGGTTATAATTGAAATAAACGAGGCTAAATGTTAAACATCCATTTCTTCCCTTTTTATTTTAATAAAAATAGTTAAAATTGTTTTAAAACCAATTAAAAGCACTAAATTGATTAATAACATATAAATGTTAATTAAAAAATACTGGGAGCGATTTTGTAATTATAAAATACTATTAATCAAAAAATAGGCTATAATTGCAATTATAGCAATTTAGCTTTAAAAATACCAAATAAATTATATAAAATATGCAAAAGATCACCTTAATTATATCTGGGTGTAAATATGAGAATAAGATAAATTATTCACCAAAAATGATAGTCTGGAAATAATTATTGAATTTTGTACTATTAAAATAGACAACAAAGTGATTTTTAAAAAATCTTTAAAATAAGGAAAAATACCTAAACTCTTGGGTATGCTTATATATGCATGTACATACTATTTTGAGAATATTTTGAGTATTTATAAAAAATACATAGGGAAAATTTGGGTATCAACAATCAGGTGCTACATTCGAGGAGGTTGTGGATATTGATCGAGAGATTGAGTCAGTTTGTCGCCAGGAGCGTGAGGAGAGGGAGGCTAAGAGGCCTCGAGGACATGTTAGTTTTGGGGGTGCTCCTTCGAGGGGCCAGTTTCAGCACGGCAAAGACTGACAGTTCAAATATGCTCAGTCAGCTTGCCCAAGTTATCGTGGGGCGTCATCAGGCCATAGTTCTCATGGTTCTCAGCAGGGCCATTCTTCACTTAGTGCACTTCCACCCTAGGGTTCATCCCGTTCTCCATCGGTTCAAGATTCTTCTACACCAAGGGCGTCTGCTGGCCATTCCGGGGCCAGGGATTCCCATCAGTCCTTGTCTCCAGCAACCAGAAGTTGCTGAGTGTGGAGAGATGGGTCACTTGTGGAAACAGTGTCCTCGTCGTTCTCAGTAGAGGGGTCAATTATCCGCCTCAGCCCTAGCCACTTCACCACCCACCCACCCAGCTAGGGGTGGGGGATAGTCATTTATGGGTTGCCCCAGAGAGGGAGGTCGATCCGGAGGTGGCCAGGCTCGCTTCTATGCACTTCTAGCTAGGCCTGATGCGATTTCTTTAGATGCGGTGATTACAGGTATTATCCCAGTCTGCCACAGGGATGCTTCTATGTTATTTGACCCTGGCTCTACTTTCTCTTGAGTGTTTTCTTATTTTGCCCATTATTTGGATATGCCCTGTGAGTCCCTTATTTCTTTTGTTTATATTTCTATGCCGGTAGGCGATACTGTTATGGTCGACCGTATATATCGGTCGGTTGTTGTGTCTATTGGGGTTCTGGAGATCCGAGTGGATCTATTGTTATTATGTATGACGGACTTCGATGTTATTCTAGGCATAGATTGGTTATCTCCGTGCCGGGCTATTCTGGACTGCCATGCCAAGACTGTGACTTGGGCTATGACTGGTGTTCCATGGATTAAGTGGCAAGGTTCGACCGATTATGTTCCTAGCAGAGTGATTTCTTTTTTAAAGGCCCAACGTATGGTTGGGAAAGGTTGTCTTTTATATCTAGCCTTTGTGAGGGATGTTGGTGCAGAGACTCTCAGTATTAATTCTATCCCAGTTGTGAGGGATTTTCCTGATGTATTTCCTGCAGACTGCCGGGTATGCCACCGGACAGGTATATTGATTTTGGTATTGACCTGGTGCCGGGCACTCAGCCCATTTCTGTTCCATCATATCGTATGGAACTAGCGGAGCTCAAGGAGTTAAATGAGCAGCTTCAGGAACTCTTGGATAAGGAGTTCATTTGTCCTAGTGTGTCACCATGGGGTGCACCGGTTCTCTTTGTGAAGAAGAAGGATGGCACAATGAGAATGTGCATTGATTACAGGAAGTTGAACAAAGTGACAATAAAGAATAAGTATCCTTTGCCTCGTATCAACGATTTATTTGACCAACTTCAGGGAGCGAGAGTATTCTCTAATATTGATCTTCGCTCAGGTTATTACCAGTTGAAGATTAGGGACTCAGATATTCTTAAGACAGCTTTCAGGACCCGATATGGTCATTATGAGTGCTTGGAGATGTCTTTCGGGCTAACCAATGCACCAACAGTGTTCATGCATTTGATCAACAGTGTGTTCTGACCGTATCTCAACTTGTTTGTCATGGTCTTCATTGATGACATTCTGGTATACTTGCATAGTGAGGAAGAGAACGCAGAGCATTTGAGAGTGGTGTTGCATAGATTGAGGGAGGAGAAAGTTTATGCAAAGTTCTCCAAATGTGAGTTATGGCTCAGTTGAGTAGCTTTGTTGGGTCACGTGGTGTCCAGTGAGGGTATTTAGGTTGACCCGAAGAAGATAGAGGCGGTTTAGAGTTGGCACAGACCGTCATCAGCTATAGAGATTCACAATTTTCTTGTCTTGGTGGGTTATTATCGCCGATTTTTTGGGGATTCTCGTCTATTGCATCGCCCTTGACCAAGTTGACTCAGAAGGGTATTTTATTTCAATGCTCTGATGAGTGTGAGGAGAGATTTTAGAACCTCAAGACTGCCTTGACCACAACTCCAATTCTAGTATTACCATCAGCTTTAGGTTCTTATACCATATATTGTGATGCTTCGAGAGTTGGTATTGGGTATGTTCTGATGCAAGAGGGTAGAGTTATTGCTTATGATTCTCGTCAGTTGAAGCCTCATGAGAAGAATTACCCCGTTCATGATTTGGAGTTGACTGCCATTGTTCATGCATTGAAGATTTAGAGGCATTATTTGTATGGTGTGTCTTGTTAGGTGTATACTGATCATCATAGCCTCCAACACTTGTTCAAGCAGAAAGATCTCAATTTGAGGCAGCGGAGGTTGTTGGAGTTGCTTAACGATTATGACATTACTATTTTGTATCAACTGGGAAAGGCCAATGTAGTGGCTGGCGCTTTGAGCCGAAAGGCAGTGAGTATGGGGAGTTTGGCGTATATTCCAGTTGGGGAGAGATATCTTGCAGTTGATGTTCAGGCTTTGGCCAATCGGTTTGTGAGGATGGATATTTCGGAGCCCAATAAGGTATTAGCTTGTGTGATTTCTCGGTCTTCCTTATATGAGCGTATCAAAGAGCTCCAGTATGATGATCCATATTTGATTGTCCTTAAGGACAGATTTCAGCATGATGATGCTAGGGATGTGACTATCGGTGATGATGGGGTGTTGAGGATGCAAGGCCGGATATGTGTGCCTAATGTGGATGGGCTTCGGGAGTTGATTCTAGAGGAGGGCCATGGCTCGCTGTATTCTATTCATCCGAGTGCCGTGAAGATATATCAGGATCTGAGACAGAATTATTAGTGGAGGAGAACGAAGAAAGGCATTATGGGATTTGTAGCTCGGTGTCTCAATTATCAGCAGGTGAAATATGAGCATCAGAGACCGGGTGGCTTGCTTTAGCGGATGGATATTCTAGAGTGGAAGTGTGAGCGGATAACTATGGGTTTTGTAGTTGGACTTCCATGGACTTTGAAGAAGTTCGATGCCATTTGGGTGATTGTGGATCTGCTGACCAAGTCCGTGCACTTTATTCCTATCTTTACAACTTATTCCTCAGAGTTGTTAGCAGAGATATACATCTGGGAGATTGTTCGGTTGCATGGTGTCCCCTTTTCCATTATTTCAGATAGGGGCACTCAGTTTACTTCATAGTTTTGGAGGTCTGTGCAGCGAGAGTTGGGTACTCAGGTTGAGTTGAGCATAATTTTTCACCCTCAGATGGAAGGGCAATCCGAGTGCACTATTCAGATATTGGAGGATATGTTACGCGCTTGTGTCATTGATTTTGGAGGGTTATAGGATCAATTTTTACCGCTCGCGGAGTTTGTGTATAATAACAGTTACCATTCGAGTATTCAGATGGATCCATATGAAGCGTTGTACGGGAGGTGGTGCGGATCTCTAGTTGGTTGGTTCAACCCGAGAGAGGCCAGGCTATTGGGTACAGATTTGGTATAGGATGCTTTAGACAAGGTGGAGATGATTCAGGAGATGCTTCGTACAGTGCAGTTAAGACAAAAGAGTTATGCTGACAGGAAGGTTCGTGATGTGTATTACATGGTTGGTAAGAATATTCTGTTGAAGTTTTCACCCATGAAGGGTGTTATGACGTTTGGAAAGAAGGGTAAATTGAGTCCACGGCTCATTGAACCTTTTGAGTACTTTGGAGAATTGGGAAGGTGGTTTATGAGCTTGCTTTGCCACCCAGCCTATCAGGTGTGCACCTAGTATTTCATGTTTCTATGCTTCGGAAGTATGTGGGGGATCTGTCTCATGTTTTGAATTTCAGCACGCTTCAGTTGGAGGGTGATCTGACTTATGATATAGAGCCAACAACTATTTTGGAGCATCAGGTTCGGAAGTTGACATCAAAAGATATAGCTTCAGTGAAAGTGCAATGGAGAGGTCTGCCCGTGGAGGAGGCTACCTAGGAGACCGAGCAGGAGATGCAGAGCAGATATCCTTACCTATTTGAGGCATTAGGTACGTTTCTTTACTCGTTCAAGGACGAATGTTTGTTTAAGAGGGGGAGGATGTGACGACCCAGCCGGTCGTCTCATGATTTACCATTCTGTTTTCCCTATTTCTACTACTGTTTGCTTTAATTATTGGTTTTATATATGATCGGATTGGTTGGCTTGGGTTTGGAAAGGTCTTGAGAGGATTGAGACACTTAGTCTCTTTTAAGAAGGCTTAAGTTGGAAAAGTCAACTGGATGTTGACTTATATGTTAGAGGGCTCGGATGTGAGTTCCGATGGTTTGGATAGCTTGGGGGATGATTTGGGACTTACGAGCGTGATCAAAATATGTTTTGAAGGTTCGACGTAGATTTAGGCTTGAATTGGCGAAATCAAGCTTTCGGCGTTTTCCGGTTGATAGGTGAGATTTTGATATAGGGGTCGGAATGGAATTCTAGAAGTTGCAGTAGCTCCGTTATGGCATTTGGGATATGTGTGCAAACTTTTAGGTCATTTGGACGTGGTTTGGTTGGGGTTTTGATCAAAATCGAAACGCGGAAGAATTTAGAACCTTAGGCTTGAATTCGATTAGTTTTGGTGATTTTGATGTCGTCTGAGGTAATTTGAAGATTGGCACAAGTTTGAATAAGGTTATGGGATATGTTTGTGCTTTTGGTTAAGGACCCGAAGGCCTTGGGGTGATTTCGGATGGTTGATGGGGAGTTTGAGGAATTGTAGCAACTGTAGATTGTGCAGCTTCTGGTATTTCTGCACCTGTGGATTGGTGAGCGCAGGTGAGATGCCGCATGTGTGGGGGAGTGGTCGTAGAAGCAGAAGCTTGGAAGATGGCAGGAACTACAGATGCAGTTGTCGGATCGCACCTGCGAAGGCGCAGGTGCGGAGTGTTGATCGCAGATATAAGGTGGGCCGTTTAAGTGATTTCCGCAGAAGTGGTTCATTGGCTGCAAATGCGGTATGCAGATGCGGTTGAAATACTGCATACGGAAATACGTGGGGTCATAATTTTATATTTTCTCCTTCACTATTTTCAGAGGGTTTCACTACTTTTAAACATGAATTTTGGAGCTTTGGGCGATTTTGAAGAGAGAAATCAAAGAGACATCATTAAGGTAAGGTTTTGGGTTACCAAAACTCATTATGGTGTTAATTCACGGGTTAGAGCTGTCATTAAGAGTAAAATTTGAGAATATAGGGCATAGAAACTTAGACCTTTGAATGAGGATTTGAAGGACCATTTGCAGCGAGATTTGGGTACTAAGGTTGAGTTGAGCACAACTTTTCACCCTCAGACAGACGGGCAGTCCGAGCGCACTATTCAGATATTGGAGGATATTTTACGCGCTTGTGTCATTGATTTTGGAGGGTCATGGGATAAGTTTCTACCGCTCGCGGAGTTTACATATAACAACAGTTACCAGTCGAGTATTAAGATGGCTCCATATGACGCTTTGTATGGGAGGTGGTGTAGATCTCCAGATGGTTGGTTCGAGCTGTACGAGGCCAGGAAATTGGGTACAAATTTGGTACAAGATGCTTTAGACAAGGTGAAGGTGATTCAGTAGAGGCTTCGTACAGCGCAGTCAAGACAAAAGAGTTATGCTGACAGGAAGGTTTTTGATGTGTAGTACATGGTTGGTGAGAAGGTTCTGTTGAAGGTTTCACTAATGAAGGGTGTTATGAGGTTTGGAAAGAAGGGTAAATTGAGTCCACGGTTCATTGGACCTTTTAAGGTACTTCGAAGGATTGGGGAGGTGGCTTATGAGCTTGCTTTGCCACCCAGCCTATCAGGTGTGCACCCAGTATTTCATGTTTTTATGCTCCGAAAGTATGTTGAGGATCCGTCTCATGTTCTGGATTTCAGCAAGGTTCAGTTGGAGGGTGATATGAATTATGATGTGGAGCCAGCAGCTATTTTGGAGCGTCTGGTTCGGAAGTTGAGATCAAAAGATATAGCTTCAGTGAAAGTGCAATGGAGAGGTCGGCCCGTGAAGGATGCTACCTAGGAGACCGAGCAAGAGAAGCGGAGCAGATATCCTTACCTATTTGGGGCTTCAGGTACATTTCTTCACTCGTTCGAGGACGAATGTTTGTTTAAGAGGGGGAGGATGTGACGACCCAGCCGGTCGTCACATGAGTTACGGTTCTGTTTTCCCTATTTCTGCTTCTGTTTGCTTTAATTATTGGTTTTTTATATGATCGGATTGGTTGGCTCGGGTTTGAAAAGGTCTTAAGAGGATTGAGACACTTAGTCTCTTTTAAGAAGGCTTAAGTTGGAAAAGTCAATTGGATGTTGACTTATGTGTTAGAGGGATCGGATGTGAGTTCCGATGGTTTGGATAGCTCGGGAGATGATTTGGGGCTTAGGAGCGTGATCGAAATGTGTTTTGGAGGTCCGGAGTAGATTTAGGCTTGAATTGGAGAAATCGAGTTTTCGGCATTTTTCGGTTGATAGGTGAGATTTTGATATAAGGGTCGGAATGGAATTCCGGAAGTTGCGGTAGCCCGTTATGGCATTTGGGATGTGTGTGCAAAATTTTTTGTCATTTGGACGTGGTTTGGCTGGGTTTTTGATCAAAATCACAATGCGGAAGAATTTAGAACCTTAGGCTTGAAGTCGATTAGTTTTGGTGATTTTGATGTTGTCTGAGGTGTTTTGGAGATTGGTACAAGTTTGAATAAGGTTATGGGATATGTTTGTGCTTTTGGTTGAGGTCCTGGGGGCCTCGAGGTGATTTCAGATAGTTGACGGGGAGTTTGAGGAATTGTAGCAGCTACAGATTATGCAGCTTCTAGTATTTCCGCACCTGCGGATTAGGGACCGCAGGTGCGATGCTGCATGTGCGGGGGAGTGGTTGTAGAAGCAGAAGCTGGGAAGATGGCAGGAACCACAGATGTAGTTGTCGGATTGCACCTGTGAAGGCGCGGGTGCGGAGTGTTGATCGCAGATATGAAGTGGGCCGTTTAAGTGATTTCCGCAGAAGTGGTTCATTGGCTGCAAATGCGGTACCGCAGATGCGTTTGAAGTACCGCAGACGAAAATGTCTGGGGTCAAAATTTTATATTTTCTCCTTCGCGATTTTCAGAGGGTTTCGCTACTTTTAAAGACGAATTTTGGAGCTTTGGCTGATTTTGAAGAGAGAAATCAAAGATACATCATTGAGGTAAGGTTTTGGATTATGAAAACTCATTTTTATGGTGTTAATTCACGGGTTAGAGCTGTCATTAAAAGTCAAATTTGAGAAACTAGGCCATAGAAACTTAGACCTTTGAATGAGGATTTGAAGGACCATTTGCAGCGAGGCCTGGGTACTCAGGTTGAGTTGAGCACAACTTTTCACCCTTAGATAGACGGGCAGTCCGACCGCACTATTTAGATATTGGAGGATATTTTACGCGCTTATGTCATTGATTTTGGAGGGTCATGGGTTTAGTTTCTACCGCTCACGGAGTTTACATATAACAACAATTACCAGTCAAGTATTCAGATGGCTCCATATGAGGCTTTGTATGGGAGGTGGTATAGATCTCCAGTTGGTTGGTTTGAGCCGTGCGAGGCCATGCAATTGGGTACAAATTTGGTGCAGGATGCTTTAGACAAGGTGAAGGTGATTCAATAGAGGCTTCGTACAATGCAGTCGAGATAAAAGAGTTATGCTGACAGGAAGGTTTGTGATGTATACTATATGGTTAGTGAGAAGGTTCTGTTGAAGGTTTCACCCATGAAGGGTGTTATGAGGTTTGGAAAGAAAGGTAAATTGAGTCCACGGTTCACTGGACCCTTTAAGGTACTTCGAAGGATTGGGGAGGTGTCTTATGAGCTTGCTTTGCCACCCAGCCTGTCAGGTATGCACCTAGTATTTCATGTTTCTATGCTCCGGAAGTATGTTGGTGATCCGTATCATGTTCTGGATTTCAGCACGGTTCAGTTGGATGGTGATATGAATTATGATGTGGAGCCAGCAACTATTTTGGAGCGTCAGGTTTGGAAGTTGAGATCAAAAGATATAGCTTCAGTGAAAGTGCAGTAGAGAGGCCGGACCGTGAATAAGACTACCTGGGAGACCAAGAAGGAGATACGGAGCAGATATCCTCACCTATTTGAGGCTTCAGGTACGTTTCTTGACTCGCTCGAGGATGAACGTTTGTTTAAGAGGGGGAGGATGTGATGACCTGGCCGGTCGTCTCATGAGTTACTGCTCCGTTTTTCCCATTTTTGCTTCTATTTGCTTTAATTATCGGTTTTATATGTGATCAGGTTGGTTGGCTCGAGTTCGAAAAGGTTTTGAGAAGGATTGAGATACTTAGTCTCTTTTTAGAAGGCTTAAGTTGGAAAAGTCAACTGGATATTGACTTATGTGTTAGAGGGCTCGGATGTGAGTTTTGATGGTTCAGATAGCTTCGAGAGATGATTTGGGACTTAGGAGCGTGATCGAAATGTGTTTTGGCGGTCCGGAGTAGATTTAGGCATGAATTGACGAAATCGAATTTTTGGCATTTTCTAGTTGATAGGTGAGATTTTGATATAGGGGCCGGAAAGGAATTTCCGAAGTTGCAGTAGCTCCGTTATGAAATTTGGGATAGTGTGCAAAATTTCAAGTCATTTGGACGTGGTTTGGTTGGGTTTTTTATCAAAAGCGGAATGCAGAAGAATTTAGAACCTTAGGCTTGATTCGATGAGTTTTGGTGATTTTGATGTTGTCTGAGGTGTTTGGAAGACTGGTACACATTTGAATAAGGTTATGGGATATGTTTTTGCTTTTGGTTGAGGTCCCGGGGGCCTCAGGGTGATTTCGGATGGTTGACAGGGAGTTTGAGGAATTGTAGTAGCAGCAGATTGTGCAATTTCTGGTATTTCCGCACCTGCGTATTGGGGACCGTAGGTGCGATGCTGCATGTGCAGGGGAGTGGTCGTAGAAGCATAAGCTAGGAAGATGGCAGGAACCACAGGTGTGGTTGTCGGACCGCACCTGCGAAGGCGCAAGTGGGGAGTGTTGATCGCAGATGCGGAGATGGCCGTTTAAGTGATTTCCGCAGAAGCGGTTCATTGGCCACAAATGCGGTACCGTGATAGGTTAGGATATTAACGTGTTTTATGCCCCTACTTGCCTTTGCTTTGATTATAAATTGCTACAAAATAGTCCGAAAATGCTCGCAAGCTGTGCTTGATTGCAGGTTTGATCGACAAAGTGACGAAATGTCAAAGATGAGCTCAAAAAGGAGTGAAATCTGCTCAAGTATCAAAGACCAAGAAATCTAAGGAAAAGAGAACCTAGTGAGGACCGCGCAAAAGTGAATGCGGCCGCACTAGGAGGTTCAGAGAGTTGTATAATCAGACTGAAGGCACCGCGGCCGCATTACTCTTTTGTGCGGTCTGCGGACATGAGGTTCAAAGACTTAGCTAATTTGGCCTTAAGGCTACGCAGTCGCACTACTCTTTTTGCGGTCCGCGGAGTAGAGATTTAGAGAGGTGAAGATTCTCAGGGTTCCAGCCATACGATCTGCGGTCCATAATGTGCGGACCGCGCCAACTCCCTCCTCGGCCGCGGTACACTTGCATGCGGTCCGCGGTCCTCAAGTTCAGAGGAGCAAAAATGTGAAGTCCAAGAGCCAGTGCGGTCCGCGGTCCATTTTGTGTGGCCCGCACTGACCCCACAGGGGTATTTTTGTCTATTTTTTCCAGCCTAGTATAAATAGAACATTTTACCATTTTTAGGTCAGTTTTTGGTATTCCAGTAACAGCTGCGCTCGTGAGAATCGGTTTTGTAGCCATTTTTGGCACTTTAGCTTTAATTTTACGATAGATTCTTGTGATTTCTTTTTAGTAATTAATTAATATGCTTAGTTCTTCATCTATTCCTTCATTTTCTCTTTCAAGAATGAGTAGCTAAACCCATTAGCTAGGGTTGTGGCTCAACCCTAGTGTGGGTAATTGATGGGTGGTGCTATCTAGGGTTAGTTTGATTATGCGTGTTTATTATTTGGGTTGCTTTTATGTTTTTATTTAAGAATAGGTGGTTGCAAACATTGATTCAAGCTTTGTGGGTTTGACTCTTCTTGAGAAAGAGAGTTTATGACCCCAAAATTGACCCAACAAGGAATTGGGATGGACTCATGAGAAATGATAGTCCCAATTAACGGATTAAATCTCGAGAGAGTAATCACCCTACTTGAGCCCTAGTTGCTTGATCTAATTGGCCTACCCAATTGGTCTCGAGAGAGTCAATTGGGCAAAATCACTCTCTCTACCGAGAGGTGTTAGAGTGGGTACAATTGTGCAACGGTTATAGCATAAGCCCCAAATATGTCAATCTATCCTTAGTAGTATCTACCCATCAATTAGCCACCTAGGTGATTCACAACCCTAGTGCCTTCTTCCCATTAGATACAGCTTAGCAATATTCTCGTAGCATAATTTAGTGTTAATCAACAGTTTTATAATAGTAGTTATATAATCAAAAACCAAGAATGTTTGAAGTGACATTAGGAGTACAAACAGATCTCTAGACTAGACAGAAAATCCAACTCCACTACTAGCTCCTTGAGGAAATCGATCCCGATCTCTATTCGGGTAAAAGCTATTGCGACCCGCTCTTCCTACCTTGGTGCAGAGTCGAGTTGGCAGTAATCACTTTTTGGCACCATTTCCGGGGAGCTTATGGCTTTGACTATCTGTTTAGTTAGTTTTATGGTTTGCTTCTCTTTCCTTCTTGTTTACTAATTTTGTTTGTGTCGATTACTCAGGTACAAATGGCTCTCAATGCCAATGACCCTCTTGGCAATGTGAATACGCGGGAGGAGGTAGACGATCTTGATCATGATGAGCTTTCTTACCTCAAGCTCCACATATAGGCTGTCAGGCCAATGACAACAATCCAATTCCAGACCCTCTTCCGCTATCTCCAAGAGTGGCCCCAAGAGTTCTCCCCAATCAAGGGTATGTGAGTGCCATTGTTCCTCCCCGAATTCGGGCAGGGAACTTTCACATCACAAATGTTATGTTGACCTGGCTCGAGCAAAGAGGGTATTCTACGGGAACCTCCGATCAAAATGCTTACAAGCACTTGAAGGGGTTCGTTGATACATGTTGGGGTAGCAAGCAAACAAATGTGTCCGAAGATGCGTTGAGATTGAGGCTTTTCCCGTTTTCTCTTCGGGGTAAGGCGTTGGATTGGTTAGAAAGGCTCCCCAATCATTCTATCACCACATGGAATGAATTGGCGGACAAATTTATTGCCAAGTTCTTTTCTCCAAGTCATATGGCTGCTCTTCGGGATGAAATCCTAGCTTTCAAGCAAGATCCAACGGAACCTTTACACGAGATATGGGAAAGATATAGAACAATGGTGAAGGAGTGCCCTAATAACGACATGACCGAGGCGATGATACAACAAACTTTTTATCGAGGCATCAACACCACGAATCAGTACATTGTGAACCAATTAGCCGGAGGGAACTTCATGAAAATTTCTTACCAAGAGGCATGTGAGGTACTTGATGAAATGGCCGACACCTCTTCGACATGGCAAAGCCGAGCAAATATGCCCCAAGGTGACCCCACGGTCATCCATTTTCACAAGGAATTGCACGATCATGGACAAGATATTGCCGAGCTTACAAGAACTATGAATCAATTGGCAAAGGCGCAATTGCAACAAGTCCAAAACCCGCGCCAAGTCAATGCAATGGAAGGTGTTTCTATGTTGAAAAGGAGGCAAAGAGGGCAACAACAACCGCAAGGTAATTGTGAACAATTTTACAACAACAATGATGGTGGTTATTCGAATGAGTGCTATGATGATCAAAGCGAGGAATCTCAATTTATCAATAACTACCAAAGGAATAGAGGAAATCAAGGGAATCAACAATGGCATCCCCAAGGAAATTGGGGCAATCAACAAGGCAGCGGTAATTGGAATAATAACAACCAAAAATAAGGTGGTGGCAATTGGAACAACAATAATCAAAACAACAATTGGGGTAACCAATGTAACAATCAAGGCAATTAGAATGGGAACAATAATAATTGGAGCAACAACAACAATCAAGGAGGGTGGAATAATAGCGGAAACCAAGGCAACCGGGGGCAAGGCTTTCAAAGGCCCCCCAACAACCGAACAATCCTCCTCCGTGTCAATTTCAAGGGTCTAGTTCTTTGGGTAATGATATGGGAAGGATATAAATGATGTTCGAACAAATGATGAAGAAGAACCAAGACTTCGATGCTCAATTGGCTTCCCACAATACCTCTATTCGGAACTTGGAGGTACAATTAGGCCAAATTTCTCAATCGTTGAATACTCGACCTAATGGTGCTCTACCAAGTGATACGGTAGTGAACCCGAAGTGAGGTAACAATCATGTGATGGCGGTTACAACAAGAAGTGGGAGAGGTAGTTATGTGCATGCCTCGAAAGGAAATCAAATTGTGGATGATGATGTTGGGTTCCAAGAAGATGTAAGTCCTATCATAGTTGAAGATGTGGTTGAGACCAATGTGAACAATGAAGTGAGGATAGATATTGATGAGGCCAAGGTGGAAACACAAGATGCCGTGAACCTGTCTAGGGAACATGTGATTGATATATCCGAGCCGGTGGTGCCCAAAGCCAAGGCACCTTTGCCTAGACCACTCTACCTTATCCTCAACGGTTAGCAAATCAAAAGAGTGACAATCAATTCAAAAAGTTCATTGACATGATGAAGAGCCTCACAATCAATGTCCCTTTGGTTGAGGCAATTGAGCAAATACCGGGGTATGCAAAGTTTATGAAAGATTTGGTAACAAAGAAGAGGTCAATGGAGTGCGAAACAATTAAGATGACTCATCAAGTGAGTGCTATCGTGCATTCTATGGCCCCAAAACTTGAGGACCCCAGAGCTTTTACTATCCCTTGCACTATCAGTAGTGCAGATTATGCCAAGGCCCTTTGTGATTTGGGGGCTAGCATAAATTTGATGCCTTAATCGGTCTACAAGACTTTGGGAATCGGACAAACTAGGCCAACCTCAATGAGACTGCAAATGGCGGATCGATCAATGAAGCAACCCTTGGGCATAATTGTTGATGTTCTTGTTTGTGTTGATAAATTCATATTGCCGGCCGACTTTGTCATATTGGATTGTGAGGTGAAATTTGAAGTGCCGATTATTCTTGGGAGATCTTTCCTAGCTACGGGGAAGGCATTGGTTGATGTTGAAGTGGGTGAGTTGATATTCCGAGTGGGAGATGAGAATGTGGTATTCCATGTTTGCAAATCAATGAGAAAACCTAATAGCGTGGAGATGTGTTCATTTGTGGACATTGTCACAGCTGTGACAGTGGATGACACAAGTTCCATGATAAATGTTGAAGATCCTCTTAAGGCCGTGCTTCTTAACATGGATATCAATGATGATGCTAGTAGAGTGGAGCGTTAATGCATTGCATGGTATGGGTTCATATTCATATGAGCCTAGGAAGTTATCTTTGGATCTTGAAAACTGCAAAACTCTACCAACAAAGCCATCAATTGAGGAGCCACCGGTGTTGGAGTTGAAGCCACTTCCTCCACACCTTAGGTATGAATTCTTGGGTTCAAATTCTACTTTACCTATTAGTCTTTTGTCTTGCTTAACTAACGTGCAGGTTGACGCCACTTTGGCAGTTCTTCAAAAGCGCAAGAAGGAGATTAGATGGACATTGGCCGATATTCGGGGTATAAGCCTCGCCTTTTGCATGCATAAAATCATCTTGGAGGAGTATGCAAGGCTTTCACTTGAACATCAAAGGAGACTAAATGAGGCGATGCAAGAAGTGGTAAAGAAAGAGGTCATCAAGTGGCTTGACGCCGGTGTGATTTATCCAATTTCCGATAGCTTATGGACCTCTCCGGTTCAATGTGTGCCAAAGAAAGGAGGGATGACGGTGTTGACAAATGACAAGAATGAGCTTATTCCCACTCGAACCATCACCGGGTGGAGAGTTTGCATGGACTACCAGAAACTCAACAAGGTGACCCGGAAGCATCATTTCCCGTTGCCGTTCCTTGACCAAATGCTTGATCACCTTGCAGGGCGAACTTTCTATTGCTTTTTGGATGGTTACTCGGGGTAAAATAAAATTTTAATCACCCCAGAGGACCAAGAGAAGACCACATTTACATGCCCATATAGTACATTTGCTTTCTCCCGGATGCCATTCGGGTTGTGCAATGCTCTGGCGACCTTCCAATGTTGTATGATGGCTATTTTCACCGACATGGTGGAAGACATATTGGAGGTCTTTATGGATGAATTTAGTGTGGTTGGTGATTCCTTTGAATAATTCTTGGTAAATTTGGATAGAGTCTTAGTCCGATGTGAAGAAACTAACCTCGTTCTCAATTGGGAAAAATGCAATTTTATAGTTGAAGAAGGTATAGTGTTAGGTCACAAGATTTCTAAGAATGGGATTGAGGTAGACAAGGCTAAGATCGAGGTGATTTCAAGGATCCCTCCCCCCCACTTCTGTCAAAGGGGTGAGGAGTTTTCTTGGGCATGCCGGGTTCTACCGGCGGTTTATCAAAGATTTCTCGAAGGTTGTAAATCCCCTTTGCAAGTTTCTAGAGAAAGATGCCAAGTTTGTTTTTGATGAAAAATGCATGGAGGCCTTTGAACTCTTAAAGCACAAGTTGACCGCAACTCCTATCATCACTGCACCTAATTGGAGTTTTCCCTTTGAACTAATGTGTGATGCAAGTGACGTTGCAGTAGGGGCGGTGTTGGGTTAACGAGTTAGCAAAATGTTCCATCCTGTGTACTATGCAAGCAAGACTATGAATGAAGCTCAATGGAATTACACATAGACGGAGAAGGAATTGTTGGAAATTGTATTTGCCATGGAAAAATTTAGGCCATATCTTATGGGGGCTAAGGTGATTGTCCACATGGACCATGCTGCCCTTAGGTATTTGATGACCAAGAAGGATTCCAAGGCAAGATTAATGAGATGGGTGTTGCTTCTTCAAGAATTTGACTTAGAAATAGGGGACCGGAAGGGAAGTGAGAACCAAGTTGTGGACCATTTGTCCCGGTTGGAGGAAGAAGGGAGGCCATGTGACGGCCTTGAGATAAATGATACATTCCCCGACGAGCAACTTCTCTCCATGTCAATGTGTGACATGCCATGGTTCGTGGACATTTCCAATTTCATTGTGACCAGAATTGTCCCGTGTGAGCTCTCTTCCAACCAAAGGAAGAAACCCAAACGGGATAGCTTGGATTTTTATTGGGATGATCCGTATTTGTTTAAAATTTATACGGATGGTATGATTAGAAGGTGTGTCCCGGAAGGTGAACAATTGAGCATTATGGAGGCTTGTCACTCCTCCCCCTATGGTAGCCATCATGGAGGGGTGAAGACGGCTTTGAAGGTTTTGAGTTGTGGTTTCTATTGGCCGACTTTGTTTAAGGATGCTAGTGATTTGGTAAAGAGATGTGATCAATGCCAACGAGCGGGAGGGATTTCCAAGAAAGACGAGATGCATCTTAACACGATTCTTGGATTTGATATCTTCGATGTTTGGGGTATTGATTTTATGGGTCCTTTTGTTAGCTCATGTGGGAACACTTACATTCTAGTTGCAGTGGATTATGTGTCAAAATGGGTTGAGGCTGCGGCCTTGCCCAACAATGAAGCTAGGAGTGTAGTGGCATTTCTTAAAAAGAACATCTTCACAAGGTTTGGTACACCACGGGCAATCATTAATGATGGTGGTTTGCACTTTTGTAATAGGGCTTTTGATACCTTTCTCTCCAAGTATAATGTTAACCATAAAGTTTCTACACCTTACCATCCGCAATCAAGTGGACAAGTTGAAGTATCAAATAGAGAAATCAAGAGCATCTTGCCATCAATGCAAATCGGACCGATTGGTCCAAAAAGTTAGATGATGCTCTATGGGCCTACCAGACCGCGTACAAAACCCCAATTGGTATGTCTCTGTACCGGTTGGTATTTGGGAAAGCATGTCACCTACTGGTGAAAATGGAGCATAAGGCTATGTGGGCCTTGAAGAAGCTTAACCTTGAATGGGATGTTACGGCCAATCTTCGTGTGGAACAACTAAATGAACTTGATGAATTCCGGTTCCATGCATACTCTAGTTCGTCCTTGAATAAGGACAAGATGAAGTACTTACATGACAAATATGCTCGTGGAAAGGAGTTCAAGGTTGGTGATTTGATCCTCTTGTTCAACTCCCATCCAAGGTTGTTTCCCGGAAAGCTGAAATCAAAGTGGAGTGGGCTATTTGAAGTTGTATGTGTAACCCCATTTGGTGCTCTAGATTTGAAGAACAAAAAATGGTGAAGTCTTTAGGGCGAATGGGCACTGTGTCAAGCATTATATGGGGAAGATTGATGATAGCCATATTGTGGTTGTGGTTCATTTCAAATGATGTGTTGGTAACCTGCGTCGTGTCACGATGTTAAATCAGGCGCTTCTTGGGAGTCAACCCATGTCTTTTTCTTTTTCTTTGATTTTCTTTGTAGTTTAGGATTTTTGAGCTAATTGGTTGTGAGATGTTGCAGGGATTGTGTTGATGTATTTCCAAACAAGTTGGAAAAATCTGCCCAGTCTCTGAAGTTTGCCAGTGCGGCCGCAGTACACATTGTGCGGTCCGCACTGGTAGGAGCAAAAGAGGTGTTCTCTAAAGTTTTCCACCACAGCCGCATTCCATTCAGTGCGGTCTGTGGTGGGCCTCCGCGACTGCGGTCTGCTTTTGTGCGGTCCACGGAGGCTGCCTTATAAAGCTTCACTCGAACAAACCCAGCGCGGTCCGCGGTCACTTTTGCGCAGCCGCGCTGGTAGGTAGGATGGGGCGCGCATCATTTTCTATAAATAGATACCAAGGGCCTCAGTTTTCACTTTTTGAATCTTGAATCCTCAGAGCCCTAAAACTACTATTCATCCTTTCACTGCTCAAAATTCTTGCTTGCTTGGATTAATTGCATATAATTTTCACTAATCTGGTAACATTTCATGCATTTTTTATTGATTAATTTCATATTTTCATTTTATTTGCTTGCACAGTAGTTTTTAGCTTCTTCAATCTTCTCATAGCTTCTTCTTTTGCATTTAACTATTAGCGTAGGGTAGTATTTGTTGTTGGGTTGTGTACTTGATATGCCTAATCAATGGGTGAACTGAGTAGGGACAAAGTAGGTGGAAAGCTTGAAAAAGTTTGCAAAATAATTGAAACCCTAACTTAGTGCCCGTGAAATTTGCCCAGCGCGGCCTGCGATCGCCTTAGCGCAGTCTGCGGTGTCCTGACATGGTCCACGGTGTCCTGACGCAGTCCGCATTGCGTTTCTGTGCGGACCGCAATGTTCATATGACTGCAAACTAAACTTTCTTCCAGCGCGGCCGCATTACACTTTGTGCGGTCCGCGCTGGCCCACCGTTACCGCGACCCCAATTTGTGCAGACTGCGGAGGGGAGATTTAGAGAGATGATATTCTATGCCTTTGCCCAGCGCGGACCGCGGTCGCCTTAGCGCGGTCCGCGATGCCTCCAACGCAGCCGCACTCTCTTTTGTGCGGGCCGTGGTGCTGTGTTCTGCAACTGTATCTGCAATACTTCATATGTTGTCTGAAATCTATTTCATTCACCTGTTTCAATGCCTGTGCTTAAACTAACAATGTTAGATGTGTTTTCTTGCAGAAAATGGTAAGGCAAAGAGTAAGAGGTGCAAACCAACCCGGCCGAGCTGATTCCTCCCGGGGGGCAAAGGAAAAAAAGTTAAACTCACTCCCCAACCTAGATTGAAAATAAAGAAAACAATAAGGATTGTTGTACCAGCGGATGACCAATCGGGGAGTGAGTATTTGCCTTCTCAAGACCTCTCCTCCGACTCAATGCCAGTTCCCTCAGTTCCAGCTGCCCAAGCTCCACAACATATATCTTCTGAGTCGTCTGAAGGCTCAGTAGCCAGCAGTGGTGACTACTCCACCTCCCCCACAACTTAGTATCTGGGGAGAGTGCAGGCGGAGGTGATGGCGGTGGTGTGGACAGTGATGAGGAGGTGCCCCAGAGTGGTGTACCTCAGGTTGCGGTTGTTGACCGGAGTAGAGATCCTACAACTTGGGAGGATAGGTTCATCAGTCAGTTAGTATTCCACAAGTTTAGGGTATGGTGGTCTCTACGAAAGTTGATTCTGGAAAGGGGTTTGGTTGAGCGAGACCTTCTACCCCTACTCCTAAATATGCATAGACAATTTCACACTCGAGTGGGTTGGGAGCACTTTCGGAGTAACTGTGTAAAGGCAAATGAGCATATGGTCAAGGAGTTCTATAGCAATGTCGCCCACATTTTGAAGGGCACCAAAGTAACCAAAGTGCGGAATAAAACTGTGATATTTACTGGGAAGGCACTCAATGAATACTTAGGGTTTGATGACGAGAATGAGACCCTCTATAATGAAAAGTTGGCAATGGGCAAAGAAGTTCGTCCGTGATTAGTTTCATACCTGGAAATCTCGGGTACTATTCTGAAGTAGGTGCAAGCAAGAACCAAAATATTTCTAAAGACCTTTAACTTTGAGGCTCGGGGGTGGTTAACTTTTGTGTGCAGTCGGCTTGACCCCACTACCCACGATCAGACTATTCCACTTACCCGGGTTGTTCTGGTTGCATCTATTATGGCAGGATACCCTGTCAATGTGGGCAATGTGATGTCCTGTGTGATTTCTACTATGGGGCTTGAGCATGGTCGGAACTACCCTTTTCCCAATACCCTCACCATGTACTTCAAGGACCTGGAAGTTGAGAAGAAACCATTTGATATCAAGGTCAAGCCAGTGGCTCCATTATCTTGGTTCAGTATGAAGTGCCCAGACAACCCTAAAAATAGCAACTACAAGCCACCTGCATCTGCCCCAACTGGCCAGTCTGAGTAGCCAGTTGAGGTAGACCCTCCACTGAGCCTGTTGCACCTACTACTGACTTGCCTGTAGGACCTTCCTCTACTGCTAGCCCCTCTACTTCAACTGACCTGAGGATCCCATCTTTCAGGAAACATCCCATCACTGCCTATCAGCAGAGCCAGGCACTTCATAGCATCAACAACTAGATGTCAGTTGCGACATCCAAGTTGTCTACTCTATCTTCCACTATTGGGGCTCAATCTGCACCACAGACAGCTCACATCCCTCAGTATATAGAGGACACACTGAAGAAGCTCCTGGAGAACCAGGAAAAGATGATGAAGACACAGGATGCCTTGTCTAAGGCAGTTGAGTCACAGGGCAAGGCTTTTAAGGAGCTTGACCGGGAGCACAAGAAGATGAGGAAATCACGGGCTTCCAAGGAGTCTGTGAAGGAGCTCAAAGTAGATGTGGACAAGCTATTGGCGGACCAAATACCTCTAGACTTGCTATTCGGGGATCCAACCCCAGAAGCAGCACCAATAGCAGATCCACAGTAGGAGCAGACTCAGAGGCTTCCCAGGAAGAATAGGAAGCTCCCCCGTGCAGCTGAGGCGATCATTGAGTTAGCAGACCCATAGAAGGTCTCCTCCAGTTTGCCACATGATGCACCTGACATCCAGCTGGTCCAGGAATAGGCCCCAGTCCCAGCAGCTGAGCAGCAGGAGACCGGGAACTAGTCTGAGGTTGCCGCACATACAGAGGACTTGGGGACCACTGATGATCCCATGCAGACGGACCAGACTTAGGGAGCCCCTATATCCTTTCTAGTTATTTTTTATGCTTATTTTGCTAGTTGGCATTGGTGACAATGCCAGCTTTTATTCGTAGGGGTGTGCCCTACTTTTTTTGTTTTATCTGGATGACTGTATATATATTAGTTGACTTAGTTTATGATTCTGTTGATTTTCTATTTTGGGTTGTATATAACTTTACATTCAGTACTTTTTTCCATACTTTTTATGTTCTATTTGGTCTGTTTATAGAGTTACATTTTTGTATATATTCATCCCCTGTTATATATTCTTATCCCCTATTGTAAATATTCATTCTATTTTCTATTTTCGTAAAAATTTTAATTTTAACTTCGTAGATAGGCTCGCAGCCTTTTGTTTTGTTTTTGGCGCTTTCAATAAGCCCTTGGTTTTCTTAACTCCATGATTCTTTCCAAGGGTGGAGTATAGTGTGAACCGGGTGGCTCTTCCCGATGATGGATGGCGTGATAACCTTCTTAAGGGTTTGAGTCTATTTTTTATTTTTCTTCTATTTTTTTAGTAGTTTATAGTTAAGGGTACCTCAAGCATAGCTTCACTTGGTCCTAACACATTTGCCTTTGATCCCATGGTCAAAGACAAGTGGTTGTGTTTAGGATGGTGAAAGTAGTGGCCTTGAGACTCTTATGTTCACCAAACAAACATCATATGGTCTTTCAAGAATATTGTGCGTGTCTAAGGTTGTTGTGGGCCCCCGTCTCTATGTCTTTAGCGATCCTTGAGTGTGTGTGGTGAGAAATCGAATCTTGAGTCCGAGTTCCGAGCCAATGGTCTAGAACTTGCCCCGAATGTTTGTTGAGGCAAAATTTTGAGTGAAATTCAACTTGAGAAGTGATTATAGGCTCTCCTTGATCCAAATGATAAGTTGAACAATTCCATAGCCTACCAATGATATAATCCCTAGCTAATCCCTTTTGAGCCTTAAACCTTTTTCTTTCAAGAACCAATGCTACAAGCTTATACCCATTCTAAATTTCACCCTCTCTTGGCACCCACGTTTTCCCTTGAGTAATGGCAAAGTTTAAGTTTGGGGGGAGAGACAAGAAAGGAACAAAGGGGTAAAAGGTACAAAAGCGAAAGAAAAGGAAGGTAATGAAATAGAAAGAAAAGAAAAAGACAAAAAGAAAGCCCAATGTGAACTAGAATAAAAAGGGATTCAAGGAAAACAAAAGTGAAAAAGGTGTGGAAAAAGTATGAAAAGGACAAATGTTTTGAATTGCATAAGAAAGAGTGACAATGTGTCTCTCTAACCCCTTGGAAGAGGTGAAATGACTCAAAAAGTCAAGTGAATTGTGCCAAATAAATCAAAAGAAGTGCTTAAGAGAAGATTGAACCCACTTGAACAAAAACATATCCTACCCTTATCCAAAAGCCTTCACATTGACTCCATAAAAGCCCTATATGATCTTGAGTTGGGTGACGCTCGCATTAGTGGATACTTACATAATGGTTAAGCATATGGTACTTAGAGTTGGGCTCGTGACATTTCCTTGAGAGAGACGAGTGAAACCCCATTAACCTCAGTTTGTGTGCTTATACTCTAAAAGGTGAAGTTTGCTTAGAGAGAGTTGAGGATGTATGAGTTTGGATTCCACAGCGACTAAAGTAATTGAGAGAGTTCTTTGATGTAATGAGTCAATTCTTGATGATCTTGTGTCACACTTGATCCATAGTTTTCAAGGTTTAAATGTTGTTAATGATGTATCCGTATTGAGGGCAATTGTTAGTCTCAATTGATGCTTGTTGAGGTTACTTTAGGATAGCTGGAATTACTTGGATTTTCCTTTAAGGGGTGGGTCTTATTTTGTTTGCTTGAGGACAAGCAAAGGTTTAAGTTTGGGGGAGTTGATAGGTTAGGATTTTAACATGTTTTATGCCCCAGCTTGCCTACGCTTTAATTATAAATTACTACAAAATAGTCCCAAAATGCTCACAGGTTGTGCTTGATTGCAGGTTTGATCGACAAAGTGACGAAATGTCAAAGATCAGCTCAAAAAGGAGTGAAACCTGCTCAAGTATCAAAGACCAAGAAATCTAAGGAAAAGAGAACCTAGTGCGGACCGCGCAAAAGTGAATGCGGCCGCACTAGGAGGTTCAGAGAGTTGTATAATCAGGTTGAAGGCACCGCGGCCACATTACTCTTTTGTGCGGTCCACGGTCAAGTTCCATGGCCGCACTAATCTTTTGTGCAATCCACAGACATAAGGTTCAGAGAATTAGCTAATTTGTGCTTAAGGCTATGCGGCCGCGGTACTCATTACGTGGACCGCGGTGGTTGCTTCGCGGCCGCACTACTCTTTTGTGCGGTCCGCGAAGCAGAGATTTAGAGAGGTGAAGATTTTCAGGGTTCCAGCCATGCAGTTTGTGGTCCATAATGTGCGGATCGCGTCAACTCCCTCCGCGGCCGTGGTACACTTCCACGCTATCCGCGTTCCTCAAGTTCAGAGGAGCAGAAATGTGAAGTCCAAGAGCCAGTGCGGTCCGCGGTCTATTTTGTGCGGCTCGCACTGACCCCGCAGGGGTATTTTTGTCCAGTTTTTCCAGCCTAGTATAACTAGAATATTTTACCATTTTTAGGTCAGTTTTTGGTATTCAGTAACAGCTGCGCTCGTGAGACTCAGTTTTGTAGCCATTTTTGGAATTTTAGCTTTAATTTTACGATAGATTCTTGTGATTTCTTTTTAGTAACTAATTAATATGCTTAGTTCTTCATCTATTTCTTCGTTTTCTCTTTCAAGCATGAGTAGCTAAACCCATTTGCTAGGGTTGTGGCTCAACCCTAATGTGAGTAATTGATGGGTGTTGCTATCTACGGTTAGATTGATTATGGGTATTTGTTAGTTGGGTTGATTTTATATTTTTATTTAAGAATTGGTGGTTGCAAACATTGATTCAAGCTTCGTGGGTTTGACTCTTCTTGAGAAAGAGAGTTTATGACCCCAAAATTGACTCAACAAGGAATTGGGATGGACTCATGAGAAATGATAGTCCAAATTAACGGGTTAAATCTCGAGAGAGTAATCACCCTACTTGAGCCCTAGTTGCTTGATATAATTGGCCTACCTAATTGGTCTCTAGAGAGTCAATTTGGCAAAATCACTCTCTCTACCGAGAGGTGTGAGAGTGGGTACAATTATGCAACGGTTATAGCATAAACCCAAATATGTCAATCTATCCTTAGTAGCATCTACCCGTCAATTAGCCACCTAGGTGATGTCACGACCCTAGTGCCCTTCTTCCCATTAGATACAACTTAGCAATATTCTCGTAGCATACTTTAGTGTTAATCATTAGTTTTATAATAGTAGTTTTAAAATCAAAAACCAAAAATGTTTGATGTGACATAAGGAGTACAAACACATCTCTAGACTAGACAGAAAATCCAACTCCACTACTAGCTCCCTGGGGAAATTGATCCCGACCTCTATTCGGGTAAAAGCTATTGCGACCCGCTCTTCCTACCTTGGTGTAGCGTCGAGTTGGCAGTGATCATACCGCAGATGCGGTTGAAGTACCGCAGACGGAAATGCCTGGGGTTAGAATGTTATATTTTCTCATTCGCGATTTTCAGAGGGTTTTACAACTTTTAAACACGAATATTGGAGCTTTGGGCGATTTTGAAGAGAGAAATCAAGGAGACATCATTGAGGTAAGGTTTTGGATTATGAAAACTCATTTTTATGGTGTTAATTCACGGGTTAGAGCTGTCATTAAGAGTAAAATTTGAGAAACTAGGGCATAAAAACTTAGACCTTTGAAAGAGGATTTGAAAGACCATTTGAGTTCGGATTTTGGAACTTTTGATATGTATGAACTCATGGGGAGATAAGGAATCTAAAGATGTAAAATTTATCAAATTTCGAGACGTGGGCCCAGAGGCCGGGTTTTGGTAAATTCGGGAATTTTGATGTTTTTCAAATATTTTTGAGTGGGCTTCGTCCCTTTAGCATAATTTAATGGTTACGTTCTGATTTTGGTAGATTCGGAGCATCCGGAGAACGATTCGAAGGGAAAAAGCATTGCGATCTAGATTTTGGGCCGGATTGAGGTGAGTAATGATTTTAAATGCTGTCCTGAGGGTGTGAAACCCCAAAATTTCATAGCGTTCGGCTATGTTGAGGTGAGACACATGCTAGATGACGAGCGCAGGGTCGTGCACCATTAGGTATTGTGACTTAGTCCATCCCGAATGACTATTTTACAACGTATTTGACAATTAATTGTTTGATATTATTACATGTTGGGCTAAATGCCATATGTGGGCTTTGTGCCAACTGTTTGAAACCTTAGGGGATTTTAAATTATTTTTTTCTCACTGTTTGATTTTATATTGGTGCTCAGTCATGCTATATTTTCAATATTTTTAAAACTCAGCTATGTTATTCTGTTTTAAAAATATTAAATGATATTTTTAAAGATACTTTGTACTGAGCTTCGTGATTTACTGATGCCCGAGGGGCTTATGAGATTCTGACTAAGTAAGGTCGAGGGCATGTATTGTGAGGATACTTTTGGGTTGGGCTGCACGTCGCAGCAGTGATACACTGATTATGATAATGAGGCCGAGGGCCTGAGATTGTACACCATGAGGTGGCTTGAGATTTATATGAGGTCGAGAGTCTTTTTATGATGCCACGAGATTGCTTGATATTGCGCTTGGACCGTAAGGGGCCCCTCCCATAGTTTGTACACCCCTAGTGAGCGCGGGTACCCATTGTGATATGAGATATAGCCCGAGGGGATGGTATTGTTCAATAATATTGTCCAAGGGGATGATTTTGTTGTTGTTATTGAGCCCGGGGGCGGTTCTTATGTGTTTACCTTTTCATGTTGTTTTTCCTGTATATTGTTTGACTGTTAAAAGGTGTTTATGAGATTTCACTGCTTAATTATATTTACTGATCTTTCTATGCCTCTTATAGCTTAATGTTGTGATTAATGTGATTTTATATCGCTCAGTCATCATTTATTTTTATGACTCACTGAGTTGGAGTACTCACTTTACTCCCTGCACCGCTGTGTGCAGATTCGGGCACTACAGGTCCTGCTCATGAGGGTTGATTGTTCCAGCAGGTCATCGGAGATTTACTAGGTAGCTGCTTGGCGATTCGCAGCCCAGTGCATTCTCCCTGTATCTTAGTTTCTTCCTTTTTGATTCAGATATGTAGTAGTGGAATAGACTTCAGACTTGTAATATTATTTTTGATGTTCATGACTAGTGACACCCTGATGTCGGGCTGTGTTGGTTTTTTTTAATTCCGTAACTTATACTATTATTTTGGGATTTTATTTCTATTAAAGAGTTGGTATTGATTATTTTAACTGCTTAAAGTGAATTGAAAGTGTGTCGCTGGACTTGTCTTCACGAGAAGCGCCATCACGATCGAGTTTGGGTTTAGGGTCGTGACATTCATAAATAAACTCTATGCCAAGTCAGTAATATTTACTCGATAAATATTTTCTTTCACCAAATTTTTTTTTCTTATCACAAGATAAAATTTTCTCCCATTTATAATATTTACTCAATAACTAAATTTTTCATCAAACAAAAGGTACACTAATTTGAGGATTGGTGTAACTAAAATAAATTTTTTACTAAATAAATAATTTATGTTGATTTTACTAGAAAATTTATCATGTATTATCCCCCATTAATATCATGCACAAGCACATTCTAGTTTTCTCTTAGCCATCATTCTAGCAGTACAAAGTGCAGTCATTCTGCCTCATTAGCACACCCTGTTGGAACATCCACTATTATGAATTTATGATTATCACATCCCATTTGTTGTCAGTAAGACAAACCCTCTAAGGCAAGTTGCCACATGGAAATTGGAATACATAGGATTCACTGTGCTCTCGCCCCTTCCCTGCTTCCACCAAATCATTGGATTAACAGAACTTATTGTAATAGGTAGAGGTGGAAAAATGGTTAAAAAAATAGTTATCACCCATATTATCCATTAAAAATGAGTTGGGATAATGAATGTTTTAGCAACGGGTCTGTCACGACCCCAGTTCGTCCCCCGTGAACTATCGTGACGGCACCTTGTCTCTACGACTAGATGAGCCTAACAAATGCGGAAAACAAACTAATCTTGCGGAATAAATAATCAAAAGCCGAAATAACTGAAAGAAATAATATTTAAATGCCTCTCGGCATGAACACACAACTCCTCAAAAAAAATCTGATACACTATCCCAAAACCCGGAAACTCACGGATCGACAAGCTGAGAAAAACACTACATAGCTGTAATCTCCGAAATGTCTAACAAGAACAAGTACAGAAGGGCTAACTACTAAATGCAGGAATAGAAAAGGGCATCTCGGTCTGCGGACACGGCAGATATACCTCAAAGTCCCGTAGAATCGCCTCGCCTCAAGAATGGTAAGCCTGAGTAGGGGTACCTGGATCTGCATATGAAAAACATGCGTAGGAAGGGCATGAGTACACCACAATTGTACTCAGTAAATGCCAAGCCTAACCTCGATTGGGTAGTGACGAGGAAGGTTAGGGTCCTTCTGAGATTAAATAAATATTAAAATAACAGGATAAGATAAGCAATGCAATTGAGAATCTACAGTAAGAGCCTATACAGGATAATAAAAGTACAATAACAGAAAACAGAGGTATAGGCAAATCACAAAGAACTACTACTAATAGAAAGGATGATAACCGGGGATCTCTTGGTATCCCGAGGATCCCTTGGTATCCTAAAAAATATGCTAGGGATCTCTTGGTATCCGGAGGATGGAATCCTCAATATACGTTTTAGGGATCTCTTGGTATCTCGCAGCTCAATCCAGATCATAAGTACTTACAGGGGATCTCCCGGGATGTCGTCCCGTAGTCCCAAATTAAAAACGCACAACAGCAACACAAGAATACGCAATAAATGCTAAATTTTGTACTAAGTAAACAGATAAGTCTAGCCTAACATGCTTCACGTAATGAAATTAAGGCAATTTGAGCAAATAGGTAATTAAGTCTACTAAGCATACTTTTCTAAACTAACAACAGGCTAAATACGCAAGTATAATGAAACAAGAGAAGGAACTCAATTGAAATACTTAAAGAAAACTGGATTTTCAACAATTAGCTCAAGTACGCACTCGTCATCTCACATGCGAGTCATTTAAATTACCACAATATCAATCCTAAGGGGAAAGGTCCCCCACACAAGGTTAGACAAGCCACTTACCTCGAACAAGTGCAAGTCAACCCGAAATCACACCTTTGACATGAGTATCTGACTCCAAATGGCCCAAATCTATTCAATTAAATTTCATAATGTAAATAGCAATTCAAATAACTGATTCTATAACTAAATTCTAAGCTAATACGCAAAATTAGGTAAAATAACCAAAATGCCCCTCAAGCCCATATCTCGAAATCGGGTAAAATTTATATTTTCAGAATCCTCATACTCTCACGAGCTCATACATACCAAGAACACTAAAATCGGAGTTTAATTGCCCCTCAAATACCCCTTTTTAGGTCTCTTAAACTCAAGCCCTATTTACCCACTTTTCACAAGTTTTCCACCACTAATTAGGTCTTTAATCACATAAAACGAGTTATGAAGTCAAAAATGTTACCTCCAAATGATTCCACTTGAATCCCTCTTCAACCCACTTCAAAAAGCTTCAAAAGCGCCTAACAATGGAGGAAACTAGGCTAAAATTCGCGAAACAAGCCTTTTAAAACATTCTGCCCAGATATGAAAGCACAAAATAACTTTGACTATTTTTCCTTCTTCACGAACGCGACGTGCACCACGCAAGTGCGATGCACAAAACTCTACTGGGCCAATTCCTCTTACGCGAGCGCGAAGCCCAATCGCGAATGCGTAGCACAACCACCCAGCCTCTTTGCGAACGCGGAGGCCCTCTCGGGAATATGAAGGCCAAAATCTCCCCCAGCCCTAGCTCCTCTTCGAGAACGCGAGGAACCACTTGCGAATGTGAAGAAGGAAACCAGAACTGACTACTGCAACTATTTTCTACAATTTCCTAAGTTCCAAAAATGACCCGTTGAGCATCCAAAACACACCCGAGGCCCCTGGTACCTCAACCAAACTTGCCAACCAATCCTAAAACATTATTCAAACTTGTACCAATCTTCAAAACACTTCAAACAACATCAAATTCCCTAAAACTCATCGGATTCAAGCCTAAGTTTCTAAAAAAATTTCCAAATTCCGCTTTTGATAAAAAAGTCCAACCAAACCACCTCCGGATGACCTGAAATTTTGCACAAACGTCCCAAATGATATAACGGAACTATTGCAACTCTTGGTATTCCATTCCGACCCTCGATCAAAAATCTTACTATCGAACTAGAAACTTCAAAAATTTAACTTTCTGCATTTCAAGCCTAAATTAGCTACGGATCTCCAAAACACAATTCGGCCACGCCCCTAAACCCGAAATCACCTAATGGAGCAAACGGAACCATCAGATTTCCATTCCGATGCCATCTTTACACTGTTCTGACTACGGTCAACTTTCCAACACTTAAAATCTCATTTAGGGACTAAGTGTCCCAAAACTCTCTGAAACTCAAAACCGAACATCCCAGTAGATCAAAATAGCAGAAATAAACTTAGGGAAAGTAGTTAATAGGAGATTGGGGGCATAAATTCCAAAAACGACTGGCCAGGTCGTTACATCCTCCTACACTTAAACAGTCGTTCGTCCTCGAACGAGCACAAAGACATACCTGAAGTAGTGAAAAGATGAGGGTACTGGCTGTGCATATCCTACTCGCTCTCCCAAGTGCCACTGATGCTACGTTGATGCTATGTTCCTTGACCTCAGCTTCCTAACCTGCCTCTCCAATATTGCCACTGGCTCCTCAACATAAGATAGATCCTTTTCCAATTGGACTGAGCTGAAATCTAAAACGTGCGACGGATCACCGTGATACCTCTAGAGCATCAAAACATGAAATACCGGATGGACTTCTGCTAAGCTGGGAGGTAAGGCAAGCTCGTAAGCAACCTCCCCAACATGCCTCAATATCTCAAAAGGGCCAATAAACCTCGAACTTAACTTCTTCTTCTTCCCAAATCTCATAACGCCATTCATAGGCGAAACCCGAAGCAGAACAAGCTCTCCAACCATATAGGAAACATCACGAACCTTCCGGTCCGCGTAACTCTTCTGTTTGGACTGGGCTATACAGAGTCTATCCTGAATCAACATGACTCTCTCCAAAGCATTCTGAACCAAGTCTATGCCCAATAATCTGGACTCACCTGGCTCAAACTAACCTACCGGAGATCTACATCGCCTACTATATAAGGCCTCGTACGGTGCTATCTGAATGCTGGACTGATAGCTGTTGTTGTAGGAAAACTCCGCCAATGGCAAGAACTGATCCCAAGAACCTCCAAACTCAATCACACATGCACGGAACATATCCTCAAGAATCTAAATAGTGCGCTCGGATTGTTCGTCCGTCTGAGGGCGAAATGCTGTGCTCAACTCCACCCGAGTACCCAACTCCTGTTGTATGGCTCTCCGGAATCGCGACGTGAATTGAGTACCTCTATCTGAAATGATGAAAACTAGAATACCATGCAGACGGACAATTTCCCAGATATAAATCTCCGTCAACCGCTCCGAGGAATAGGTAGTACATACAGGGATGAAATGCGTGGACTTGGTCAGCCGATCCACAATAACCCAAATGGCATCAAACTTCTTCAAGGTTCATGGGATCCCAGATACGAAGTCCATTGTGATCCGCTCCTACTTCCTCTCCGGAATCTCTATTTGCTGAAGCAATCCACTCGATGTCTGGTACTCATACTTCACCTGTTGACAGTTAAGGCATCGAGCTACAAACGCAACTATATCCTTCTTCATCCACCTTTACCAGTAGTCCTTCCTCAAATTCTGATACATCTTCGTGGCACCTGGATGAATGGAATACCGCAAACTATGGGCCTCCTCTAGAATCAACTCCCGAAGCCCATAAACATTGGGTACACAAACTCGACCATGCATCCTCAATACTCCTTCATCACCAATAGCCACATCTTGAGCGTCACCATGCAACATTTTTACTTGAGGACAAGCAAATTAGGGTCATGTCGATGCCCTCTTTTTCTCGCGAAATAGGGTTTATGACATTTTGGCGGACAACTCATTTTCTTTTGGGAATTGGGTTTGCAATTGAAGAGTAACCACCTAATGATTTAGTGCATTAGGACACTAAGAAGAAATTTGATTTAGAAAACCAGAGATCGGGTAAGGGCTTGAAATTATCTCGAGGGGAAGGTGTTAGGCACCCCTCAAGATCCACTAGTGTAGTTCCCAGCCATGTTATAATTGTGACTTTAAGTGCAAGCAAGAATTACAAATACAGGGTAGTCTTCACATAACGGTTGCAAGCAATAACAGAAGTTAAATGGGTGAAGTTTAGAAAGAAGATAGTTTTGAAATTCTGAAAATAAACAAGTAAAGGGGAAGGGGTTTGCACATAATTTTTGCGAGCAATTGAGTTAAAGAAAAAGAAATTTTGGGAATAAAGTAGTTTTTTAGAGTTCTGAAAATAACCAAGTAAAAGGGAGGGGGTTCCACATAATTGATGCAAGTAGTTGGAGTAAAAGAGGTTAAAAAAAGCTAAAAATTGAGCAGTTTTTCAAAATTCTGAAAAATAAACAAGTAAAGGGAAAAGGTCCTAGATTTACAAATAATATGGATCACCCCACACAACACCCGGTAACCATTTATATAGGTGGTGCTATCACGTGGTCATCATATCCATATCTACCCTTTCGCACCCCGTTAAGGTATTAAACGCGGAATGGTGTTGTTACTTATTGTATGCTAGTACCCGCCCCCAATCCTATCAGTCCTGGAGGCATTTGGGACTACTAGTCCTAAAGGGAAGGGATATTTAGGTTTTTATGGTTTCAAAAGGATAAAATTCTCAGGCGTCAAGCAAAACACACAAAGCAGATATGGGAAAACACATAACAATTAAAAGGCTCAAACATGCCTCCTCACTTAAAGATAGATTGTTTAGCATGTCTTACATGTACTGGTTATGGTTTAAATTAAACTTAGATGGAGGAGGCAGACTGTTTTATTATATATTTCCGATGAGAAATCGGAATCAGACCTGCCTGCTGGTTGGAATTAACGAAGCGTGATTCATTAGCTAATTCACCTTGTAGCTTGCCTAAGTGAAACCTATAGGCATGATATCTAATAGTGCAGAAGTGTACTGGTTTTAAAGAAGAATACTTGTTGATTAGAAAAAAACATAAGCTCCGCAGACTTGAGTAACGCCACTACTGAATTTAGACTTTTAAGCGAGATAGACGGTTCAGATTTAGATTAGTTGGTTACTCCTATAGGCATGCTTTCTAAGTGTTAATGATTTTAACACATTTATGTAGAAATCCTATAGGCATGGTGTCTAAAATACTGATTATTATTTAAACCTACATTTCATTTGCCTAGCGATGGATGCATATGCAGAATTCAAGAAAAACCTATGGACATGCTCTATATATGATAGGCAAAATTCAGAATCCTATAGACATGTTCTCTATATGAGATGCAGAAATGTAGGAGCTATTGACATGATATATATATATATATATATATATATATATATATATATATATATATATATATATATATATATATATATATATATATGTGTGTGTGTGTGTGTATGTGTGTGTGTGTGTGTGAAATGCAGAACTTATAGGCAGGATTTCTAAGATGCAGAAGTGCAAAAATTTATAGACATGGATTTCTAAAAAATGCCGAAGTGCTGAACCTAAAGACAAGATTTCTGAAATGCTGAAGTGGAGAACCTAGAGACAGGATGTCTATATGAAATGTAGAACCTGTAGGCATGGTTTTTATATGCAAAAAAATGTAGAACTTGACATGATTTGCAGAAGTAAATACCTATGAAAATGATATCTACCCTTATGCATACATGAGTGACCCTCCCCTTTTCACTATAAACCCTATAAGTTATAACAAATTATTACAGCCCAGAAAAATAAAGGAAAGAAAAAAATAAAATTTCATCAGAAAGTTAAAAATCCCAACCAAGGAGAGACTGATTCAGACTTCTGTCTTAAGCATGAAGTAAACCAACTCCAAAGGATCAAATTCCAAATCCTTTCACTTATTTGGGATGTATCAGAGTTACCTAAGAGTCTCAAATGGACTCCAGGCAGTGCTTACAGCCAAATATATTGCAGAATTGAATTATAGTGCAGTGTGGAAGGGCCAGCCCTCAAATGTCCAAGTTCAGAGGGATCTCAAGGTCACAAAGCAAGGCTCATATGAGGGGGCAGAACTTAGAATATAAGAGAGAGTGAAATTGCATAGAGGGTATTTTAGGGAAAGCCAAGACAGACTGGTGGTCATACCCATCAATGAGGAGTGCTGGCACACCCCAACCAGCCTCTTAGCCACATTGTTTGGAAGTTAGGTTCCCTTAAAGGATCAAATCCAGATATGATCAACAATTTGGATGTTTTCATATTCTGAACTTAAACTCAAAACACATAGAGGGGAATAGGGGTATAGGGATTCACAGTAGGAACATGTTCAAAGAAATTAACATTGCTGATTAACATTAAACATAGATGGTAAAACAGACAGGGTGTAGGAATTCACAGTAAAAACATATGCAAAGGAATTGACTTGCTAATTAATATTAAACATAGGTAGTAAATAGACAGAGATGTAGAAAAATAAACACATTGGGATGAGGCTAAAAACTAAATTAGAACATACCAGTTTTAGGGAAACAAGAAGAGAAAAAGCAGTAGTAAAGCCAAATTGCCAGCAAACAGCCAGAAGATCTCATAAGAGAGAGGAGTGTTGAATTGAGAGTGTAAGAGTATTGAAACTGAAAGTGTTCAGTACGTGGTGTGTGTTAAAAATATTGAACTCCCGGTCTCCTAAGGTGCAGAAGGATTGTGCCTTTTATTGTGCAGAAAGCAAGTAAAAATAGGCAAGAAAATAGTTTTTAAATCAATTATAAAAGTTTTCCCTTTGATTAAGGGATTCTGATTTCAAACGGGTAAAATAATTAAGGAAAGAGTTTGATAAAAAAAATCTTTTCCAAAGTAGCACAAGAAGGGTAAATACACAGAAGTTTATTTAAGGAAAAAGTCAAGTGGCATACGGTTTGTGTAAATAAGGAAAGGCAATCACTCAACAGCCAGTAAAATCAGAATTGAGTTTTGGAATGAATGAATCCAACCAGAAAAGGTGAAGAAAGGTTTAATTAAAGGAAATCAGTAACAATCAATCGAACCTTATTAAAAGGAATTCTAAATCAATCACAAGTTGGCAAAATCTTTTTGAAGGGAGAATTCATCATATATAAAGTGTACAGACAAGTGAATCAACAAAGAACTGTCGTGCTAATTAGAAAAGCCTAAAATAGAAACGTTCAGAGTCACAAACAAAGAAATCTCAAATTCAATACATAGACTCAGAATTAGTTTGAGAGAGTCCAGGGTTCCATAACAGAACCCTAGTCCATACAAAAGATCAAACTCGTCAAAAACCCCAAACCCTAGGGTTTCCAACTCGAGTAAGATACAGAGACGAGGAGGCAAGTAATCGAAACAGGCTCAGAGGTCTCTTATAGAGACTCATGTGAAAGCAAACAGATAAAATAGTAGGTTCAAAGCAAATAGAATGGAGAACTGATTTGAAGCATAGAGAACACGTTTTGAGAAAAGCTTGGAACTTAAAGAAGTTCAGAAGAGAAAATGAAGCAGTATAACACTTAGGAAAACAGTATAGGGAACATGTGTAGAGAGAACTCAAAAAACTTTAGTAGAAGCAAACAAAAACTTAAGAACTCAATAAGAAATACATACAGTAGAAGAACACAAAATACTGGAAAAGTATAGCAAAAGAACATATGGGAAAACACAGAAAGATGAACATGTGAGCATGGCATAGAAGCACAGTAGAACACAAAGCACAGAAGAATCATGTATACTAGAAAGAAAGCAGAAGAAAAACACATGCGTGGTAGAAAAGAAAACATACGAACATAGTATAAACGAATACATACAAAGAAAAGAAAAGGAAGAGTCAGAAAAACATTTTGAAACTTTTTCAGAAACCCTAAATCGAAGAGAAGTAATTTTTTAAAAGAAAATTGGGGAAAACGTTTAAGAACTCAAGTAGAGCAGAGACATATGCCAGATCTTAAAAATAATTAAAGAGAACCTCGAGTAGCCGGAGTTTCAAAGAAACCCTAGAATGAGAAAGGCTTGGAAAAGTCTGATCCTGAGTCGGATGAGTTAGAACCAGGCTCGAAATGCTTTGAATGTGCCGGAGCACAGCCGGAGAGGCCATGGAACCTTGAATCGGCGAAGATCTGAATGGACCTCATTGAGGTTAGACCTCAAAACTTCGAACACCCAGCGTTTAAGAATGAAGGAAAGTGAGTACAGGTCATCCATGGCCTGAGAAGCCATGGATTCCGGTGAGGTTGTGGTCGGAGAAGATGAGAGAGGCTAGGGTTTCGTGGAACCTTCGAGAGAGTTTGAGAGAGGTAGAGTATTCAAAGGCGGATGAAAAAGAGAAATGAGGGGATTAGGGTAGGGTTAGTTGAATTAAAAAGGCAAGGAACGATCGTGGCCGTTGATCAAAATGATCAATGGCCTGGATTGAAAGAAGGGCCAGGCGGGTTAATTGGATGGGTCGGGGTTCGGATTAAAATTGAAATTGGACCGGTCCAATTGGGGGTTAAGATTGGGTCAATTGGCGGGTCAATTTTGGCTATAATTGAAATAAAAATGGGACAGATTTTAAATAGCCAGTTTTTCCCTTTTTATTTTATGAAAATAGTGATTTTGAAAGTAAATTAAGGTACTGGATCAGTTAGTAATATGTAAATATTAATTTAAAAATATTGGAACCAATTTCATAATTATAAAATATTGTTAATCTTAAAGTAGGCTAAAATTATAATTATATGCAATTTAGCTTTTAAAATACCAAATAGATTTGTAAAAATATATAAAAATTACCTTAGCTATATATTGGAATAAATATGGGAATAAAATAAATTATTCACCAAAATTGATGATTTTGAGAATAATTATTGATTTTTGTACTACTAGAATGGACAATAAATTGATTTAAAAATCTTTAAAAATTGGAAAAATACTAAAACACTTGGGCATATATATATATATATATATACACACACATATATATATATATACACACACACACATATATATATATATCATATTTTGAAAGTATTTTGCATATATAAAAAATATACAGGGAATAATTGGGTATCAACAGCTGCCCCTCTTTACCCGGGAAGGATGGAAGAGTTGTTTGGTAAAGATATGATGGTCAATTTTGACCGAATAAAACGGTTCGAAGAAATTGACCGTGCTCTGGTTCCTGAGCTGCTACATATCTCTAGTCTTACAGGAATCAGGCTATATGTAGTTCAGGATCCGTCGGTGGAGTATGCCGATGAAGATCTTTCAAGAACGGATGCGATATTTAGGTTGGGATGGGCGGTTAAGAGTCTAGTAGGGCTGTAGGAACCGAAGCGGGATCGCTTCTGCTGAGATGGTTGTTGCTCGTTGGTTTACCTGCAAATAACAATGCAAGCGTATACCGTGCATAAATTTAAACATGATGCAATTTTTCGTAGGACCATGAATGTTGTCCTCGGACGGTTAGGATGGCGTCCTCGGACCATGATGTCCTGAGTCATGAAGCATATAATAAAGGATTAGCAAACTATGAAATGATGATCTCGAGCTATGAGATTGATGCCTCTGAGCGATGATGCCTTTGAATAATGATATGCAAGAGATAAAAGGAGTCTTCAGGTCATGGCATGGGGTTCTCGGGCTTTGCGAATGGTGCCTCCAAACAATGAAGCCCTTGGACAATTTGGCGATCTTTCAGCCCATGAAATGAAATAAGTGGCGATCTTTCAGTCGATGCAAGAATGTAAATAAAATGGCAATTTTTCAGCCGGTGCAGGATTTATATGAAGTGGCGATATTTCAGCCATGCAAAAAATGTAAGTAATATGGCGATCTTTTAGCCCATGAGAGCGTAAATAAAGTGGCGATATTTCAGCTGATACAAGATGTAAATGAAGGTGGCGATCTTTTAGCCGATGCAAATGGAGACAGAACTTAGTATCGGAAGGCAGAATAATAGACTTATGCAATGCAAGAATGCAGATGGAGACAGTGCGTAGTCTCGGAAGGCAGAATGGTAGCCTTATGCAATGTAAGAAATGCAGGTGGAGGTAGAGCTTAACCTCGGAAGGCAGAATGGTAGCCTTATGCAATGCAAGAAATGCGGATGGAGGTAGAGCTTAACCTCGAAAAGCAGAATAGTAGCTTTATGCAATGCAAGAAATGCAGGTGGAGGTAGAGCTTAACCTCGGAAGGCAGAATGGTAGCCTTATACAATGCAAGAAATGCAGGTGGAGGTAGAGCTTAACCTCGGAAGGCAGAATGGTAGCCTTATACAAGAGATGAAAGATGAATAGTAATAACAATTCTTAGCTGATAGCTGGTAGTTGATTGTGATATTACGGCTGATGGAGATATTGTGTGCGGATAGCAAATGTGAATAGGTGTGACGGTTCAGTATGATTACATAATATATTCGGTGATTTTGTGACTTGGGTGACTGCATCCAAAGAAAAATCGCGAGTTTCATAAAAGGGAAAGGTTAGTTCATGTCCCTGCTGACTTTGCTTGACTGGCTCGACTCTGATTTGGTGATACTATGTGTATCCTTGGGGTAGCGTTTCTAAACAGAGCACTTTTGGTGATAGACGTGCATGATTTAGTAGAAATATAGCATAAATACATAGTTAAGAATAGTTTTCTTTAGATGAACCAATGACTGGGACGCGGTCCAAGACATTGGTACTACTCGCTTCGAAATTTTGAGGGTCCTTCTTAAAATTCTGTCCCAGTTTAATGGGTTGATACTTCTGATGGCTGCTTGCGACGATCGGCTGAAGTTACTTCGGAATTTTAAGGGTCCTCAAAATTCTGCCCCAATTTCCAATCGCGGAGGGAAATGAAAATTTTATTGAATTGTGACCGAATCCATAAGGCTGCCTACGTATCCCCTCTTAAATGGGAATCAAACGTAGTTCAAATTACATAAGAAAATCATAAACGGTTACATATAGCATCGTTTGACTGCATCTAAATTGATTGGTTTTGACCAAACTTCCCCATCCATTTCTTCAAGTATGAGGGTTCCTCCTGTCAGAACCCGATGAACCATGTACGGACCCTGCCAATTGGGAGAGAATTTCCCTTTGGCTTCATCTTGATATGGGAAAATTTTCTTTAACACCAGCTGCCCCGGTGTGAACCGTCTTGGTTTGACTCTCTTGTTGAAACCTCGGGACATTCTGTTCTAGTAAAGCTGACCATGGAAAACTGCATTCATTCTTTTCCCATCTATAAGAGCCAACTGCTTGTAATGACTCTTCACTCATTCTGCATCATCGAGTTCTGCTTCATATATGATCCTTAGGGAGGGAATCACTACCTTGGTAGGAATGACCGCTTCTGTACCATAAACCAGCATGTAGGGAGTTGGTTGATGTGCAAACTGTGGTGCGGTACCCCAATAAAGCAAATGATAACTTCTCATGCCATTGTTTATGCTTTTCCTCCATCTTCCTCAGTATCTTCTTTATGTTCTTGTTGGCGGCTTCTACAGCTCTATTCATCTGAGGCCTGTAAGCTGTGGAATTCTTGTGTTTGATCTTCAAGGTTTCACATACAATTTTCATCAAATCACTGTTGCGGTTGGAGCCATTGTCAGTAATGACTGATTCTGGAATCCAGAATCGACAAACGATACGGTCACAGACGAAATCTACCACGACTGTCTTAGTCATTGCTCTGTAAGATGATGCTTCAACCCATTTGGTGAAATAATCAATTGCTACTAGGATAAACCTGTGCCCGTTTGATGTGGCAAGTTTGATTGGTCCGATAACATCCATTCCCCATCCGGCGAACGGGCATGGCGAGCTTGTTGCGTTAAGCTCATTTGGAGGCACCTTTATCATGTCGACATGTATTTGATAGCAGTAGCATTTGCGAACATACTGGATGCAGTCCGTCTCCATAGTCATCCAAAAATAACCTACCCGTAGTGTCTTCTTGGCTAGGACAAAATGGTTCATATGTGGACCACATGTCCCGACATGAATTTCCTCTAGCAGTTTAGATGCTTCCTTCGCGTTGACACGCCTTAGTAATCCCAAATCTGGAGTCCTCCTATATAGGATTCCTCCGCTGTGAAAGAAATTATTGGACAATCTTCGAAGCGTGCGCTTCTGAATAGTATTTGCAAGCTCTGGGTATTCTCTTTTTGCCAAATATTCCTTGATGTCATGAAACCAAGGCTTTCCGTCTGCTTCTTCTTCGACGTGAGCACAGTAAGCTAGCTGATTGTAGATCTTCACAGGAATAAGATCAATAAAATTCTTATCTGGATGCTGTATCATAGAGGCCAGGGTAGCCAATGCATCGGCGAACACATTCTGGACCCTGGGGACATGTTGGAATTCCGTCTTTGTGAACCTCTTTCTCAACTCCTGTACATGATGCAGGTATGAGAGCATCTTGGAGTTCTTGGTTGCTCATTCTTCTCGGACCTGATGTATAAGCAAGTTTGAATCTCCAATCACTAGCATCTCTTGGATGCTCATGTCAATGGGAATCTTAATCCCTAACATGCAGGCTTCGTACTTGGCCATATTGTTAGTGCAGGGGAACCTGAGCTTGGCAGATATCGGATAATGCTGGCCGGTTTCTGACACTAGGACTGATCCTATGCCAACTCCTTTGAAATTTGTTGCACCATCGAAAAGCATCCTCCAACCATCATAGGATTCTGCAATGACTTCTCCTACAAATAATACCTCCTCATCCAGAAAATACGTCTTCAGGGGTTCGTATTTTCCGTCCACAAGATTTTCCGCAAGGTGATCCACTAGTGCTTTTCCCTTGATCGCCTTCTGAGTCACATAGACAATGTCAAATTCACTCAACAGGATTTGCCACTTGGCTAGCTTGCCCGTGGGCATGGGCTTCTGAAAGATGTACTTTAAAGGATCCATCCTTGGTATGAGATACGTAGTATAAGCACAGAAATAGTGTCTCAACTTCTAAGCTACCCAAGTCAGAGCACAACAGGTGCGTTCTAACAAAGAATACCGGGCCTCGTATGGAGTGAACTTCTTACTGAGATAATAGATGGCCTACTCCTTCCTTCCTGTTTCATCATGTTGCCCCAGAACACATCCAAATGCTCCATCCAATACCATAAGGTAGAGTATTAGGGGTCTACCTGGCTCGGGCGGGACCAAAACTGGCAGTGTTGACAAGTACTCCTTGATTCTGTTGAAGGCCTTTTGGCAGTCATCGGTCCATTTGGTAGCGGCGTCCTTCTTCAGCATCTTAAAGATTGGCTCACAAATGGCAGTAGATTGTGCTATGAACCGGCTGATGTAGTTAAGTCTCCCCAAGAAGCTCATTACATCTTTCTTGTTCTTTGGAGGTGGCAATTCTTGAATAGCTTTGACCTTTGATTGATCCAATTCTATCCATCGGGGACTCATAATGAACCCAAGCAATTTTTTAGCTGGAACCCCAAATGCACATGTTACGAGGTTCAATTTCAGGTTGTACCTTCTGAGTCTATTGAAGAATTTCCTCAAATCTTCCATGTGATCAGCGGCTTTCTTGGACTTAATGATGATGTTGTCTACATACACTTCGATCTCCTTGTGTATCATGTCGTGGAAAATGGTGGTCATGGACCTCATGTAGGTGGCCCCTGTATTCTTTAACCCAAACGGCATCATCTTGTAGCAATACATCCCCCATGGCATAAATGAAAGCTGTTTTCTCAGCATCCTCTTCATCCATCCATATCCGATGGTACCCAGCAAAATAATCAACAAATGACTGCAGCTCATGCTTGGCGCAGCTATCAATCAAGATGTGTACATTCGGAAAGGGGAAATCATCTTTTGGACTGGCCCGGTTGAGATCCCGGCAGTCGGCATAGACTATGACCTTCCCATCCTTCTTTGGTACTGGCACAATGTTGGCTAACCATGTCGGATACTCTACTACCCTGAGAACCTTAGCTTCGACCTGCTTAGTGACCTCTTCCTTGATTTTCAAACTCATATCTGGCTTGAACTTTCTGAGCTTCTGTTTTACTGGTGGACAGGTCGGATCAGTCGGTAATTTGTAAGCCACAATATATGTACTCAGACCAGTCATGTCTTTGTATGACCAGGAAAATATGTCCTGATACTCTCTTAGAAACTCTGTATATTCTTCCTTTTCTAATGGTGACAAATGAATGCTAATTCATGTTTCTTTGATGTTTTCTGCATCTCCCAGGTTGATGATTTCGGTCTCTTCTAGGTTGGACTTAGGTCTATTCTCAAAATTCCCAACTTCTTTAATAATTTCTTCCGGTATATCATCTTCCTCTAAATCTATGTCCGTTTATTGCGTTGTCTCGTTGCATGTCACAGTCATCGGTTCATCAAGATAAGTAATAGTAATGTTGTATAAGTAAAGTAATGAGAGAAAATAATAAGAGTAAGATTTATAAGAAAAATCGAATTGCTTTTGATAAATTCCATAAATGTTTTTGAACATCGGAGCTCTTTCTTGCAAAAAATAAAAATGCGAAAGGAAAGTAAACTAGTAAAATAAAATAGTGCATGGTGCTTGTTCAACCTTGCTACCCCGAGGCACGCTAAGCTCTGGTGGTTCTGACAGTCCAGTTGTTGAGCCATGCTCTTCCGCTTACAGCCTGTAAGGAAGGTCCTTCCTCCCCCTCCTCCTAAAAAATAACACAACAATCCATGTTATCATCTTTTATGAACAAGTTCCTCATTGCTACTAGTGCTTCCTCTTCTTCTAACCCGTAGATAACCTTGGCTGGCTAGAAAGTCTATTCCAAACGTAGTATTGGTTGCTCCAACGGATAGTAAGGACCGCGCCAGGGTGGCGACCGTTCATTGAATTCTTTCCAGGTATACTCATATCCCAATCCGAAGGTGGTGCCGTGTTTCTTAAGCTTGATGGGCTTAGCGATTCCTTGGAGATCCTTGCCAAGTCCCTTGCCAGGTTCATACCCAGTCCAGTTTAACATGCTTTCGATTTTGTTGTCCCACCACTTATCCTTGTTGACGGTGTTGACTCGTTCGATGTGGTGATAAGTTTCCCCACATATCCTTCTTCTTCCTCCAATTGCTTGGATGGTCTGGCGACTATATATGGGATTACTACCGTCGCCATGAACGATCACCTCCTGGTGATTCTACTCAAACTTCACTGTCTGATGTAGTGTTGATGCCACGGCCCCAGCGGCATGAATCCATGGTCGTCCCAATAATAGATTGTAAGACGTGGCACGTCTATCACTTGAAAATCAACGTCAAACCAAGTAGGACCCATTTGCAAACACAAGCTAATTTTCCTAATAGTAGACCTTTGAGACCCGTCGAAAGCCTTAACGTTGATGGCCCCGTCCTTGATTTCATGCAGCCCTTTTCCCAATGACATGGGTGTCACCAGCGGACAGATATTGAGACTGGAACCCCCATCGACCAGAATCCTGGTGATAAAATAATCTCCGTACTGCACAGTGATGTGTCATGCCTTGTTATGACTCAATCCCTCTGGTGGTAGCTCATCTTCATGGAAAGTGATTTTGTAACTCTCCAATACATGACCTACCATGTTTTCCATTTCTCCTCCAGTGATGTTGCTTGGTACATATGCCTCACTTAATACTCTTAACAAGGCATTCTTGTGTGCATTGGAACTCTGCAGCAAAGCAAGGATAGAAATTTGTGCTGGTGTTTTGTTCAGCTGATCAATGACTGAGTATTCCTTTAATTGTATCTTTCTCTAGAGATCATCGGGCCCAGTTTCAGTGATGTCTTATCGACCAGAGGTCTGCTTACTTGACTCGGCCAAGTGTTCCGGGGTTAAACCTTACCGGTTCTTATCATACCCTAGGCCGCAACTGTTTCCCCGAACTTGGCTTTCCCCTTCCTTCTTGCCTCGGCTGTGTAGTCCCATGGTATGGATTTTGTGTGGAATGGAGTTACGGCTGTCATTGCTACAGGAATAGGCACCCTTGCTTTTGAAGGTAATACAACAACTTCAAATGGCTCAAGCGCCTTTGGGGACCCAAACTCGACCTCAATTGGTGTTGGCGTCTTTGCGGAGGCTGGTGTTTCAAACTCAAGTGGTATGGACATGTTCATCTCGGCATCTTCAGAAGGATGAATCTGGACTACAATCGAATTAAGGGTGACTGTTGGTTTCTTTGGATCGTCGCCTTCTGTGATCAAACCGATTGATCCTTTGGGATCCCAATCATCCTCTATTTCAATCATGTGAACACCTCCGCCTTTGTGGTCTGGTAGAGGGTTCTTGCGGACATTCAGAGCAGGCTCCTTTGCCACAATGATCTTGTTGTTAATCAGAGCCTAGATCTTATCCTTTAGGGAGCGACATTCATTAATGGTATGCCCTTTCATGCCAGAATGGTATGCACAGGTTTTATTTTGCTTGACCCATTGGCAAGGGTTTTCAGGGGTTATAGAAAGGATAGGGGTGATATAACCAGCAGCTTTGAGTCTTTCATACAACTGGTTGATTGGTTCAGCAATGGCAGTATACTATTTGGGAGGTATGCAGTCGAAATTTTATCGGGGTCTAGGGAAGTTTTGACGAGAGGGAGGTGATTGATAGTGGGATTGTTGAGTGTTGTAAGCTTGGTAGACATGTGTAGGATGGGAATATCTGGGTGAAACAGGTTGGTATATAGGAGGTGGAGACGATTGATAGGTAGGCGGTGGGGTTTGGTAGGAGGGTGCTGGTGTTTGGAAATTTAGAGTAGGCTGATATGTAAGCAGAGGTATTGGGTAAGTTTGGTATTTGACAGGTGATTTGGTTCTCTGTGCAACCATTACGGCACCTATGTCCCTTTTCTTGGACGTACCACCAGACTATAGAGCCTTGTTGATGGCTTGCAAAGCTTCAAAGTTTGTAACCATACCACTCTTTATACCTCCCTCGATCCTTTCTCCGAGCTTGATGATGTCAGAAAATTTATGGTTTTCGATCAACATCAGTCTTTCATAGTATTGTGGATCCTGAGCCCAGACGAAAAACATGTTCATCTGTTCTTTCCCTAAAGCAGGTCGAACCTTAGCAGCCTCTAATCTCCAATGAGTGGCACACTCACAGAATGTTTCTATGGGTTTCTTCTTTAGATTTTGAATGTAAAACACGTCCGGTGCATTTTCTATATTGAACCTGAATCTGTCCATGAAGTCGGATGCCATACTTACCCAATTTGACCACTTCTTTGGGTCTTGGCTAATGTACCAAGACATGGCATCTCCTTTCAAGCTTCTCATGAAAAGCTTCATACGGATCTTCTCGTCTTTTCCTACTCTGACCAGCTTGTCGCAGTATGTTCTCAGTGAACCCTGGGATCCCCTGTACCATCAAACATTTCGAACTTGGGAGGTTTGTACCCCTCGGGAAGTTCGACATCGGGCTGTATGCATAAGTCTTCATAGTTTAGCCCCTCAATTCCCTTACTACCTTCAACACCTTGAATTCTGGTGGTCAACTTCTTAAGCTCTTCATCCAGGTTTTTGATGAGCAAATACTTATCATCGAACTCGGGTGTGCTTGAGATGGGCTGGGTGGAGTGTGGCACGGTCTCCACATAGATGGGGGTGTTGTGTTTTGTGTGACAGTGGTCATTTGTGGAGTTCAAAAGTTTCGGGATGGGCAGCGGAGCATTGTTGGGAGTGTGGCAAGTATTGCAGTGGTGGTGAGGAGCGGGTTCCTTTGGGATGCTTTGTGGAGGTATGCCATTCTAAGTATTTGGGAAGGTAACTTCTGGAGCGGTGAGGGAAAATGACATACTTGCCAAATTTCGGACTTGATCAAGCTCTTCTTGGAATTTCAGTAGTTTTTGTTCTATCTGAGAGGCATTTTCCTTGGGGGCCATAGCACTACGAGTGACCTCTACCCGTTCAGCTGAGTTGTTTGAATCTTCTATTCTTCTTTTGCTTTTGTGCCTGACGGGACTGGGAGGAGGAGTAGTTAGAGGGCCCCTGGATCTCGTAAAATATAGTGATATTGCCAGAGTTCACGAACTAACCTTTTGGGGAGGGGAATAAAGACAAGTTAGTAAGGATCATAAGGAAAATGTTGCGATATATAAACACGTAGTGCAGGAAATATAAAGTGTGTCCTAATTTTGGGGACCTCGTTGTGCCCGAGGTTGGCCTAGCGACAAGTAAATTTGGAGAACTTGGAATGCTAAATGACACATTTTATTGATAAAGAGGTAGACGAATACCAAAATTACACTAAATAACAGGAAATAAAAATGTCACTAGTGGCCATAGGCCTTATTACATTTCTCAAAGAAAAAAGGAAAAGCTCCTATCTATTTGGTCCCAGAAGGACCTTCCCTAGACTCGTCAGTGTTAGCTCCCTCGAATAGCTCTCCCAGCTCGCGCAATGCTAGCAGCAGATAAGCTCTGGCAAGATGTCCTCCTTCATTCCCTTCAGCAGCTCGGCAATCTTCGACCCTCTTTAGAAACTTCTTTTCCAGTTCCACTATACCCCGCTCCAAGCAGATCAGTCGATTGTTGGCGCTGATAGCCATACCCTTCCATTCTTTAATTATTTTTTGATTGGTTTCTTGTATTTCACGGTGCTTATTTTCACATTCCCGCATCCTCTTGCACAGTTGGTTGTATTTTACTTGTGCTTCAGCATTTTTATCGATGATTCTGTGACCTCGAACAAACCCAGTTTGACCCAAACCATTATGATTGTCCTTCAGCCAGTCTGAATAATGTGGGGTACACCAGCATGGTAATGATCCGGTTCAATGGTGTCTTTTCCCAAGACAATTTTGCATTGCCACATATGCTGAGCCTTGAACCTGTAAGTACTATCATCATTCTGGAAGTTATCCCGGAAGTGATTCATCTTGTCGACCCTTGGAATAACCTGCTTCCTACTAGCCAGTCTCATAGCTCGAAGAGGGACATAAGGGTAGGTCCCCCTCAAATCGATCAATATCAGAAATGGCGCATCCCTAGATCGAACGATGAATTCTTCAGTAGGGAACCACTCGAACATCTATTGCACTCGGTCCTCAGTCAGATTATCAAAGAGTTCAACCCATTCTCTAGCATTCTCTGGTTGGGCGAACATGTTGGGCATGTAATTCATTCACTTTAGGTGATGAAAGGCGATATAATCGTCCCAGTCTCTATGATGGATTTCCTGTCGGTATTCACCCTTTTGGACATGTTCCATGTGCCAAAGTTGAAGTAGCAAATTACAACCCTCGAAATGCTTGGCTCACTGTTGACACCTTTCTAGGGTTCAGTATATTTCCGCAATGATCATTGGTATGAGACTAAATAGTTGTCCGTCAATTCCTTCCATTAGAGTTTTGGTGACCATAGCTAGCCTGGTATGGATTCTTTCTTTCTTCATTGGAAACACTATCATCCCCAAGAAACAGAACATGAAGACAAAGACCCTTCGATGGATATGCCCCAATGATGTAAGGGCGAACTCGTCAAGATAAGTACGGAAAAATTTGCTGTGACCGTACCTTTCGTACAAATAGTCAAAGGGAATGTACGACTCCTTCAAACATGTCAAGTCAGGATTCTTCTTTAGACCCATCATTTTGAGAAAACCTCTACCTCTGCAGTTTTCCGGCATCAACAAACCCGGAGTTTCCCACGGTATTCCAGCCAGTTCTCCTATCTTCTCAAGCAAAGGTGTCATCTCAATGTCTCCAAAGTGGAATATCGACCTATCACAATCCCAGAATAGAGTGGCAGCTTTTATGATTTTGTTGTCGGGTAGAATTTCTAGGAGAGATGGTAGGTTTCCTAGATATTTTTGGACAAGAGCTTGATCACTGGAATGAAGATCTTCCCACCAGCTTAACAATTTGGGGTGGATGTTAGTGACCATACCGAATCTGGGGACCTCGTGCCTCATTTCTGCAAGACAAAAAGTATCAGACTCTTACCCCCACCAGACTCGACTATTAAATATCAATAATCCGCATAAGAAGCATTTAGTTCTCCAAATGAATGCACAGAACGTGGTAGTGTCTGTTTGGGTTTCAAAGAAACCTAATGGACTTTGGACAAGGCTATCTTAAAGAGTCATTGTGCGGACAACATAACTGACTCGGCTAGGTTTGACCATGATGAATGCACAATTAAACAGAGTAGGGTTTCTATGGGGTATTATACAGATACCATTGAGCAAAAAACTCAAGAGGAAAAGACATGGAACCATCGACTACACCGTGGATCGACTGGTTTTACCGCAAATATGCCTTTGCCAAATTTAGGGGGTAATAATATCGGAAGGGCTCAATCACTCATTATAAGCGTTGCTATGGTATTTTGTTTAACATGAGTGGAATATGAAGTTGAAAATGCAGTTACAATAATTAACAAGTTGTCACATATTTGCACGTTCATAAAGTAATAATTACAACAGTTTCTCATAATTTACAACAGCATTAAAGGAAAGCAGTAAAGGAAAACATTAAAAGAAAAGAAACGAAGAGCCAAGTCAGTTTCATAGTAGAATAAGGAATAAATACTTAAAGACACTTTAAGCAAGTAAGGACATGTAAAGAAACATAAATTCACAAATAGCATGAAATGGTAAAAGCCTTAAAGAAATCCCCAGCAGAGTCGCCATGTTATCGATGCCCCCTTTTTCTCGCGAAATCGGGTTTATGACATTTTGGCGGACAACTCATTTTCTTTTGGGAATTGGGTTTGCAATTGAAGAGTCACCACCTAATGATTAAGTGCATCAGGACACTAAGAAGAAATTTGATTTAGAAAACCAGAGATCGGGTAAGGGCTTGAAATTATCTCGAGGGGAAGGTGTTAGGCACCCCTCAAGATTCACTAGTGTGGTTCCCGTCCATGATATAATTATGACTTTAAGTGCAAGCAAGAATTATAAATACAGGGTAGTATTTACATAACGGTTGCAAGCAATAAAAGAAGTTAAAGGGGTGAAGTTTAGGAAGAAGATAGTTTTGAAATTCTGAAAATAAACACGTAAAGGGGAAGGGGTTTGCACATAATTTTTGCGAGAAATTGAGTTAAAGAAATAGAAATTTTTGGAAGAAAGTAGTTTTTTAGAGTTCTGAAAATAACCAAGTAAAAGGGAGGGGGTTCCACATAATTGATGCAAGTAGTTGGAGTAAAAGAGGTTAAAAAAAGCTGAAAATTGAGCAGTTTTTCAAAATTATGAAAAATAAACAAGTAAAGGGAAGGGGTCCTAGTTTTATAAATAATATGGATCACCCCACACAACACCCGGTAACCGTTTATACATGTGGTGTTATCGCGTGGTCATCATATCCATATATACCTTTTTCCACCCCGTTAAGGTATTAAACGCGGAATGGTGTCGTTACTTATTGCATGCTAATACCCGCCCCCAATCCTATCAGTCCCGGAGGCATTTGGGACTACTAGTCCTAAAGGGAAGGGATATTTGAGCTTTTATGGTTTCAAAAGGATAAAATTCTAAGGCGTCAAGAAAAACACATAAAGCAGATACGGGAAAACACATAACAATTAAAAGGCTCAAACAGGTCTCATTACTTAAAGACAGATTGATTAGCATGTCTTGCATGTACTGGTTATGGTCTGAATTAAACTTAGATGATGGAGGCAGACTGATTTATTACATATTTCAGATGAGAAATCGGAATCAGACCTGTCTGCTGTTTGGAATTAACAAAGCCTGATTCATTAGCTAATTCACCTTGTAGCTTGCCTAAGTGAAACCTTTAGACATGATATCTAATAGTGCAGAAGTGTACTATTTTTAAAGAAGAAGACTTGTTGATTATAAAAAGCATAAGCTCTGCGGACTTGAGTAACGGCACTACTGATTTTAGACTTGTAAGCGAGATAGACGGTTCAGATTCAAATTAGTTGGTTACTCCTATAGGCATGCTTTCTAACTGTTATTGATTTTAAAACGTTTATAGAAGTGCATAAATCCTATTGGCATGGTGTCTAAAATACTGATTTTTATTTAAACCTACATATCGTTTGCCTAGCGATGGATGCATATGTAGAATTCAGGAAAAACCTATAGACATGCTCTCTATATGATAGGCAAAATGCAGAATCCTATAGACATGTTCTCTATATGAGTTGCAGAAATGCAGGAGCTATTGACATGATATATATGTGTGAAATGCAGAACTTATAGGCAGGATTTCTAAGATGCAGAAGTGCAGAAATTTATAGATAATGGATTTCTAAAAAATGCAGAAGTGCCGAACCTAAAGACTTTCTGAAATGCTGAAGTGCAGAACATAGAGACAGGATGTCTATATGAAATGCAGAACCTGTAGGCATGGTTTCTATATGCAAAAATGCAAAAAATGCAGAACTTGACATGATTTGCAGAAGTAAATACCTATGAACAAGATATCTACCCTTAGGCATACATGAGTGAACCCTCCCCTTTTCACTATAAACCCCATAAGTTATTACAAATTATTATAGTCCAGAATGAATAAAGGAAAGAAAAAATTAAATTACATCAGAAAGCTAAAAATCCCAACCAAGGAGAGCCTGATTCAGACTTCTGTCTGAAGCATGAAGTAAACCAACTCCAAAGGATCAAATTCCAAAGACTTTCTCTTATTTGGGATGTGTCAGATTCCCTAAGAGTCTCAAATGGACTCCGGGCAGTGCTTACACCCAAATATATTGCAGAATTGAATTATAGTGCAGTGTGGAAGGGCCAGCCCTCAAATGTCCAAGTTCAGAGGGATCTCAAGGTCCCAAAGCAAGACTCATAGGAGGGGGATAGAACCTAGAATCTAAGAGAGAGTGTGTCACACCTCCTTTTTACACCACCCGAAGGTAGTACAAGGGAGTTTTTCCAATTTAAGTGACATTATTCGAAGTGGAATTATTTATTTGATTCTATTCAGAGTCGCCACTTGGGATGGTTTATTTGGTGTCCCAAGTCACTGGTTTATTTTGAATCCCAAATCGAGGAAAATTCGACTTTCCTTGTGAAGTCTGCGAACCAGAAATTCTAACTAAGGAATTCTGTTAACCCGGGGGAAGGTGTTAGGCACCCTCGGATTCTGTGGTTCTAGCACGGTCACTTAAACTATCATAATTGGCATATTAATGATTTTAATACATGTTTTAGCTTATGTGAAATTTTACTTTAAACCGCTTTTAATTATTTTAAGAAAGATTTAACGTCGTCTAAAATATGTCTTTGGACCGCGCCACATGAAATGCACCAGCAATCCGAAACACATTTTATTCAACGTTATTAAGATTTGGATTTAGGTCACATGAAATGCACACCTGAGTTTAGGAAAATAATATTATTAAAGTAAACGCGCCTAAAGCAACTACGCATTGTTAACTTTGTGAGGGCCATGGAAATTTACTAAATGTCACGCCTAGAATTCTAAGAATTTTAAAAGATATAATTAAGCGAGGGCCATGTATTTGAGGTTTTATTTGACGCGGCACACCTCAAATTCAATTTTAAAGGATATTCAAACTAAATTCCGAAAAGCCGTAAACTATTTGTGTTATCTACTACGGCTCACCTCAAATTTATCAAGCTCGCGTTGTACCCAACTGAACAAATGATGCTAACAGAATATGACCAAATGAGACCAAGCGTCCTTTGATTCAAACACAAAATGCATTTTTGAGTAAATTCACAACTGGACATGGAATCAAAATTCACATAAGTAGAAATAGTTAACAAAGTAACCATTCAACCACAATTCATGAATCAATCTATGAACATAAATCTAACCAGCAAACAATCAATTCATGGCAAATCAGGATATGAACCAACGAAATTCTTCAACAAATACCACAAGCAAATACATAAACATTCATGAACAACGTAATGAAAAGATCGACAAAAATATAAATCGAAATACGACAAGAACGGACCTCAATCAACCGCAATTTTTATTTAAACTAGGAGATCTCAAATCCACGCACAAGGAAGAGATCCAACTTAACGCTTTTGCTACAAATCTGAACCAAAATTGGAGACCTCTAAAGACGACATCACTGAAACCTCAAACCGGCGAACTCGAACACCACCTCACTTTAAAGACAGTTTCGAAATGGATTTTAGACTGATTTGAAAGCTGCTTTGCAAGGTGATTTCCAGCTGCAACTAGCAGCGTTTCCGGGGGTGAAAATGACGATGTTTGGACGCATTTGAGGGCTGCTTTGGGACTGATTTTTGGAGCTCTTGTTGCTGGTTTTTACACAACTGAAACAGATGATTTACATCTTGTTTAAGGAATAGTTTTGAGGTGATTTTCATGGGATTTTGTGAATGAAACTCGGAAACTCCATGAGTTGTTGTTACAGGGGTGCCACAACGGCTTTGACATCGAGTTTATGGACGATTCGCGGCTGGTTTGGGGCTGGATTCGTGGTGGAGATGACGCGCGGAGAAGGTGGCTGGCTCTTCTCTTATTGATCGCACGTATGGCAATTTGAAAGAGCTCGATGCAGAACAGAGTGAAAGAATTGAGAACTGATCAAGGAATGTGGGGTTTTTGATCGTTTTCACTAGCTTCTCTCACGTTTACATGAGACTGTCGTCTGTTTGTTTCTCTTTTTGTTAAGAATTTTTGTCCGTTTGTTTCTCTCTTTTGAGAAGACGATAGCAGAACGGGTGGGGTCTTCTTTTTGGAAAGCGGTGGATCCCTCTTTTTTTGTGTTGCGGCTGATTCCTCATTTTTTAGGGTCTAGAGGGTGTATTATATAGGGTAGAGATTATGTTAGGGGTATGGGCCTAGAAATTATGGGCTAGGGATTTTGAGCCAAAGACTAAAAAAAATGGACTATAAGATTTATAAAAATGGGATAAACCAACCTAAAACTAATTCCTTCTATTAAAATTATGTACAATTATAATATAAAAATATAAAACTAATTTTAATTAATTGAACTAAACTATAAAACATAAAACTATTTTTTTTTGTTTTCAAGATTATAAAAATAAAGATAGGGTACTATTTTTGTATTTTTTTAAGATTAAAAATGACTACAAAATATTAATTAACCTATTTTTTGCAATTTTTCGTTTTCTTGTAATAAAATAAAGTAAAATAGTAAAAATTAGTTGAAATGGAGATATTAGGCCTAAACTAAATATTTACATGCTAAAATGGGTAAAATTTCGGGGATGGTCAAAAATCACATGTCAACAGCTAACACCTCCTTTTTTACACACAATCCCGAAGGATAGTACATAAGGGAGTTTTTCCAATTTAAGTGACATTATTCGAAATGAGATTATTTATTTATCAGAGTCGCCACTTGGGATAGTTTATTTGGTGTCTCAAGTCATCGGTTTATTTTGAATCCCAAATCAAAGAAAGTTTCGACTTCCCGAATGGAGTCTGCGAACCAGAAATTTCTGAATAAGGAATTTTATTGACCCGAGGGAAGGTGTTAGGCACCCCCGGATCTCGTGGTTCTAGCACGGTCGCTTAAACTATTATAAATGGCTAAAAATTTGATTTTTATACATGTCATCCTATACTGCAATTTTAAAATTATTTACCGCTTTTAATTAATTTTAAGAAAATTTGAACGTCGTTTAAAACATGTCTTTGGATTGCGTCACATGAAATGCACCCGCAATTCGAAACACATTTTATTCGACATTTTAGGATTTGGATTTGGGTCACATGAAATGCACACCCGAGTTTAGGAATGTAATATTATTAAAGAACACGCCTAAAGCAACTAACGCATTGTTAACTTTACGAGGGCCATAAAAAATTTTCTAAATGGCATGCCTCGAATTTTAAAGAGTTAAAAAAAATTAATAAAGCGAGGGCCATGCATTTTTTATTTTTTGTTTGGCACGGCGCACCTCAAATCATTCTAATTAAAGGGTTTCTAACTCACGAGGGCCATAAATAAATATTGATTTTTATTTGCGTATGACACACCTCAAATTATTTCAAAGGGTTTATTATTCGAAGTTGGCTTATTTGTTTATTGATATCGGGCCTAGCAGACATTTTGCCCGGATCCAGAATTCTCAAACCTGAAATGCTTTTATCTAAACCAATTGTGGTTTTCCTCTATCACGATAACTTTATGAAACAAATCAACAACATCAACTAAATTCTGTTAATTCAACTAGATCCGACGAACAAGCTATAGCTGTAGATAAATCCACAAAGCTATCTAACATGAAACAAGAAAACAAATAATAATTAAAAGAAAACAACCAAACGTGCTAAATGGATGGAGATACTATAATAGCAAATTCATGGAAAATGCTACCAAATCAGTTAGGTAGCACCTTGATTGGCATTATATATTGTTAAAAAGATGGACACCTACTGAAAATATAAACATTTTCATATAAAATCACTTCACATCACTAAGAAACAAGGAGCCATGAAGCCTCAAATTTGGAATGTATAACATTCTATGGAATGGCGTAACATCTTGTCTAAAAACAATTAACAGAAGATGGTTAAAGCATGGAAGTAATATCGAAAGCAGAAACGAACCTTCTATTGCTGAAATTCTGGGACATATACAATGAAAATAAAAGCTCTAGAACAGCAAATCCTCGAGCGAGCTACATACTAGAAAATCGGACTGGAATCGACGTCGAGAAAATCAAACAAGACATCGAACGGACCTCGACGGCAGCCGGAAGTTTGCTGGAAAACTCGAACTAAACTCCTTCTGATTTTGATGGTGGAAGGGAGATGTTTTCGACGGCAGAATCTTAGGACTGAAGAAGATGAAGATGCGACGGTGGTGGTTGGTTCAACGTAGGAGATCAGGGGTCCAGGTTTGGTTGGGTGGTGCGAAGAAGGAGGATAGAGATGGTTAATGGGTGGTATGGCGACGTGGATAAGGAGCTGCTGGTGGTCTCTTCCAATCGTTTTCCAGCGTCGTTGCTCTGTTGAAGAAGACGACGAAAATAGCCTACGTAGAGGGGATCTGTTTTAGAGTTATACGGCTGATTCCCTCTCTTCAATGTGTTGTGGCTGATTCCTCATTTTTTAGGGTCTATCGGGTGTATTATATAGGGTAGGGATTGGGTTAGGGGTATTGGCCTAGGAATTATGGGCTAGGAATTTTGGGCCAAAGACTAAAAAAAATGGACTATAAGATTAATAAAAACGGGATACACCAACCTAAATGTAATTCCTTTTTCTAAAATTATGTACAATTATAATATAAAAATACAAAATTAATTTTAATTAATTGAACTAAACTATAAAACATAAAAACTATTATTTTTATGTTTTCAAGATTATAAAAATAAATACAGGGTACTATTTTTGTATTTTTTTTAAAGATTAAAAATGACTACAAAATATTAATAAACCTATTTTTTGTAATTTTTTGTTTTTTTGTAATAAAATAAAGTAAAGTAGTAAAAATTAGTTGAAATGGCGATATTAGGCCTAAACTAAATATTTACATGCTAAAATGGGTAAAATTTTGGGGAGGGTCAAAAATCACATGTCAACAGAGTGCAAGTGCATAGAGGGGATTTTAGGGAAAGCCAAGACAAGCTGGTGGTAATACCCAGCAATGAGGAGTGTTGGCACACCCCAACCAGCCTATTAGCCACATTGTTTGGGAGTTAGGATTCCTTAAAGGATCAAGTCCAGACATGAGCAACAATTTGGATGTTGTCATGTTCCGAACTTAAACTCAAAACACATAGGGGGGAATAGGGGTACAGGGAATCAAAGTAGGAACATGTTCAAAGAAATTAACATTGCTGATTAACATTAAACATAGGTGGTGAAACAGACAGGCGTGCAGGGATTCATAGTAAAAAAACATATGCAAAGGAATTAACTTGCTAATTAACATTAAACATAGGTAGTAAACAGACAGGGATGTAGAAAAAATAAACATATTGGGATGAGGCTAAAAACTAAATTAGAACATAACAGTTTCAAGGAAACAAGAAAAGAAAAAGCATTAGTAAAGCCAAATTGCCAGCAAATAGCCAACAGATCTCAGAAGGGAGTGGAGTGTTGAATTGTGAGTGTAAGAGTATTGAAATTGAAAGTGTTCAGTAAGTGGTGTGTGTAAAAAATATTGAACTCCCGGTCTCCTAAGGCGCAGAAGGATCGTGACTTTTATAGTGTAGAAAGCAAGTAAAAATACGCAAGAAAATAGTTTTAAATCAATTACAAAAGGTTTCCCTTTGATTAAGGGATTCTGATTTCAAACAGGTAAAATAATTAAGGAAAGAGTTAGATCAAAAATCTTTTCCACACAAGAAGGGTAAATACGCACAAGTTTATTTAAGGCAAAAGTCCAGTGGTACACGGTTTATGCACATAAGGAAAGGCAATCACTCAACAGCCAGTAAAATCATAATTGAGTTTTGGTATGAATGAATCCAACCAGAAAAGGTGAAGAAATGTTTAATTAAAGGAAATCAGTAGCAATCAATCGAACCTTATTAAAAGAAATTCTGAATCAATCACAAGTTGGCAAAATCTTTTTTGAAGGGAGAATTCATCATATATAATGTGTACAGACATGTGAATCAAGAAAGAATTGTCGTGCTAATTAGAAAAGCCTAGCATATAAAAGTTCAGGGTCACAAACAAAGAGGCTCAAATTCAATATAGACTCAGAATTAGTTTGAGAGAGTCCAGGGTTCCATAACAAAACCCTAGTCCACACACAAGATCAAACTCGTCAAAATCCCCCAAACCCTAGGGTTTCCAACTCGAGTAAGATGTAGATACGAGAAGGCAAGTAATCGAAACAGGCTCAGAGGTCTCTTTCAGAGACTCATGTGAAAGCAAACAAATAAAATAGCAGGTTCAAGGCAAATAGAATGGAGAACTGATTTGAAGCATAGAGAACACGTTTTGAGAAAAGCTTGGAACTTAAAGAAGTTCAAAAGAGAAAAGGAAGCAGTATAACACTTAGGAAAATAGTAGAGGGAACATGTGTAGAGAGAACTCAAAAAACTTTAGTAGAAGCAAAAAAAAACTCAAGAACTCAGTAGGAAATACATACAGTAGAAGAACACAAAAAAAACTGGAAAAGTATAGCAAAAGAACATATAGGAAAACATAGAAAGATGAACATGTGAGCATGGTGTAGAAGCACAGTAGAACACAAAGCACAGAAGAATCATGTATAGTAGAAAGAAAGCAGAAGAAAAACACATGCGTGGTAGAAAAGAAAACATACGAACATAGTATAGGTGAATACATTCAAAGAAAAGAAAAGGAAGAGTCAAAAAAACATTTTGAAACTTTTTCAGAAACCCTAAATCGAAGAGAAGTAATTTTTTGAAAGAAAATTGGGGAAAACGTTTAAGAACTCAAGTAGAGCATAGCCATATGCCAGATCTTAAAAATAATCAGAGAGAACCTCGAGTAGCTGGGGTTTCAAAGAAATCCTAGAATGAGAAAGGCTTGGAAAAGTCTGATCCTGAGTCGGATGAGTTAGAATCAGGCTTGAAATGCTTTGAATGTGCCAGAGCACAGCCGGAGAGGCTATGGAACCTTGAATCGGCGAAGATCTGAACGGACCTCATCGAGGTTAGACCTCAAAACTTCGAACACCCATCGTTTAAGAATGAAGGAAGGTGAATACAGGCCATCCATAGCCTGAGAAGCCATGTATTCCGGTGAGGTTGTGGTCGGAGAGGATCAGAGAGACTAGGGTTTCGTGGAACCTTCGAGAGAGTTTGAGCGAGGGAGAATATTCAAAGGTGGCTGATAGAGAGAAATGATGGGATTAGGGTAGGGTTAGGTGAATTAAAAAGGCAAGGAACGATCGTGGCCGTTGATCAAAATGATCAACGGCCTAGATTGAAAGAAGGGTCAGGCGGGTTAATTGGTTGGGTCGGGGGTCGGGTAAAAATTGAAATTGGACCGGTCCAATTGGGTGTTAAGATTGGGTCAATTGGAGGGTCGATTTTGGATATAATTGAAATAAATATGAGCCAGATTTTAAATAGCCAATTTTCCCTTTTTATTTTATGAAAATAGTAAAAATGATTTTGAAAGAAAATTAAGGTACTGAATCAGTTAATAATATGTAAATATTAATTTAAAACCAATTTCATAATTATAAAATGCTGTTAAATCTTAAAGTAGACTAAAATTGCAATTATATGCAATTTAGCTTTTAAAATACCAAATAGATTTGTAAGAATATATGAAAATTACCTTAACTATATCTTGGCATAAATGTGGGAATAAAATAAATTATTCGCCAAAATTGGTGATTTTGGGAATAATTATTAATTTTTGTACTACTAGAATGGACAATAAATTGATTTAAAAATTTTTAAAAATTGGGAAAATACTAAAACACCTGGGCATACTTATACATGCATATATATAGTATTTTGAAAGTATTTTGCATATATAAAAAAAATATACAGGGAATAATTGGGTATCAACAGGTCATCAAACTGACGCTCCCAGATACGATCAAATAAGGAAGACTGAGAGACCACATAAGCTAGAACCCGACTGGGCTCCGAAAGATCCAATCTCATAAACTGGCTGGCTAAGGCGTGAACATCCATCGACATAGGCCTCTCTACTGCTGGTAAATAAGCCAAACTCCCCAAACTCTTTGCACGGCGGCTCAAAGCATCGGCCACCACATTGGCCTTGCCCGGGTGATACAAGATAATGATGTCATAATCCTTCAACAGCTCTAGCCATCTCCTCTGACACAAATTAAGGTCCTTCTGCTTGAACAGATGCTACAAACTCTGGTGATCAGTATAGATCTCACAAGGCACGCCGTATAAGTAATAATGCCAGATCTTCAAGGCATGAACAATGGCAGCTAACTCAAGATCATGGACAGGATAATTCTTCTCAGGTATCTTCAACTGTCTGGACACGTAGGCAATCACCCTACCGTCCTGCATCAATATCGCTCCAAGGCTAACTCTCGAGGCATCATAATAGACAGTATAAGACCCCGAACCGGTAGGCAATATCAAAACTGGGGTTGTAGTCAGGGATGGCTTGAGCTTCTAAAAGCTCTCCTCGCACTCTTCCGTCCACTGGAACGGAGCACCCTTCCGGGTCAGTCTCATCATAGGTGCTGCAATAGATGAAAACCCCTAAACAAAGCGATGGTAATAACCCACCAAGCCAAGAAAACTATGGATCTCCGTAGCTGAGGATGGTTTGGGCCAACTCTACACGGCCTCCACTTTCTTTGGATCCACCTGAATACCCTCTCTCGGAACCACATGACCCAAAAACGCCACGGAATCCAACCAAAACTCACATTTTGAGAACTTAGCATATAGCTTCTTCTCTCTCAAGGTCTGGAGCACTGTCCTCAGGTGCTGCTCATGATCTTCCTGACTTCGGGAATATACCAGAATGTCATCAATAAAAACGATCATGAACGAATCAAGATATAGCAGGAAAACATTGTACATTAGATGCATAAATGTTGCTGGGGCATTAGTCAGCCCAAAAGACATAACAAGGAACTCGTAATGACTATATCGAGTCCTGAAGGCAGTCTACAGGATATCTGGCTCCCGAATCTTCAACTGATGATAGCCTAAACGCAAGTCAATCTTAGAAAACACACAAGCACCCTGCAACTGGTCGAACATGTCATAAATACGAGGCAAAGGATAGCGGTTCTTCACTGTTACCTTACTCAACTGGCGGTAATCAATACACATACGCATGGAACCATCCTTCTTCTTTACAAATAACACAGGAGCACCCCAAGGCAATACACTGGGCCAAATGAAACCCTTATCAAGTAATTCCTGCAATTTCTCCTTCAACTCCTTCAACTCAGAAGGAGCCATATGGTACGGAGGGATAGAAATGGGCTGAGTGCCCGGCAACAGATCAATGCCAAAATCAATGTCTCTATCGGGTGGCATGCCCGGAAGATCAGCTGGAAACACATCAAGGAAATATCATACTACTGGGACTGAATCAACAGAAGGAGTATCCATACTGTCATCTCTCACATAAGCTAAGTACGCATCACAACCTTTCTCAACCATACGCTGAGCCTTAAGAAAAGAAATAACTCTACTGGGAGTGTGACCTAAAGCACCCCTCTACTCAATACGCGGTATACCTGGCATGGTCAGTGTCACAATTTTGGCGTGAAAATCAAGAATAGTATAATGGGGCGACAATCAGTCCATGCCCAAGATAATATAAAAATCAACCATGCTGAGCAATAATAAGTCAAGCTCTGGTCTCAAAACCACCAAGAACAACCAAACATGACCGATAAACGCGATCCACAACAATAGAATTTTCCACAAGAGTAGAAATATAAACTGGGAAACTCAAGGAATCCCGAGGTACACCCAAATATGGGGCAAAATAAGAAGACAAATAAGAGTAAGTGGATCCTGGATCGAATAGAACCGATGCATCTATATGATAGACCAAGATAGTATCTGTGATGACAGAATCGGAGGCGACAACCTCAGTACGGGATGGAAGAGCATAATATCTGGCCTGGCCTCCTCCTCGAGGATGACGTCTACCTCGCCAACCTCCATATCTAGCTGGCTGGGCCGGTTGAGTAGCAACTGGTGCTGGGACCATAGCGTGAGAGCTCTGCAGGGTGCGCTGCGGTTGTGGGGTCTATGGGGGTACAACCCTCCCAAGTCTAGGGAAATCCCTCACCACATGGCATGTGTCACCACACTCAAAAAAAGCTCTGGGATGACGTGGCAGCTGTGACTAGCTCAGGCCAGGTCTGCTGGACTGACCACTGGAAGCACCCCGTGCAGAAGGCGCACTAGAGACTGGAGGGTCATAATAAGGCTCCTAAGGCCTAGGTGGAGTTGGAATACCACTGGCTGCTGGAAAAGCTGAATGAACGAGGCGACCCATATGACCCCTACCATGACGACTTACAGCTGGGGCACGGGCACCAGAATAATAGCCCAACTCTCGAGACCTCTTGGCCTCCCTCTCCTCTCTATCCCTAGCATGCATACCCTCAATCCTCCTAGCAATGCTCACCACCTACTAATAAGATATATCCATCTCCAACTCACGAGCCATGCTAGATCTGATGCTGGGAATAAACCCCTCAATGAACCGGCGAACCTTCTTGCGAACTGTAGAAACCAAAGCTGGTGCATGTCTAGCCAAGTCGATGTAATGGACAGCATACTCCGAGACAGTCATAGTACCCTAGCACAAATGCTCAAACTCCGCGCGCCAGGCGTCCCTAAGGCTCTGGGGGACATACTCCCTCGTGAATATATCTAAAAACTGAGCCCAAGCCAGGGAAGCTACCTCATCCGGACTGTCTAACTCATAAGCATGCCACCACTGATAGGCGGCTCCTCGAAGATGGAAAGTAGTGAAGGAAGCCCCGCTTGATCCTGATATGCCCATAGTACGGAGAATACGGTAGCACTCCTCCAGAAATCCCAAGGCATCCTCTGATGCTAACCCACTAAATACAGGAGGATCATATTTCTTGAACCTCTCAAGTCTCCGCTGCTCATCCTCTGAAGTCGATGCCATGTCCTCGGGCTGAACTGGTACTGCAGGCGGCACTGGAATAATCTTTGGGACCTGCTCAACATGCACTCACTGCTCAGGAATGCGGGCGGCAGGGGTCTGTACTCCTCCCCCGGCTTGGGATGTGGCTGCAGCAAGGGGAAGCAACCCTACCTGAGCCAAAGTGGTGTACATGCTCATAAACTGTGCCAAAGTCTCCAGGAGTGCTGGAGTAGTAGTGGTAGGCGTATCAGGTGTCTGGACTTCAGCTGGTACTACTAGTAGTACCTCGGTGGCAGCTCACGCGGGTGCTTTGGCGGCACCATAAGCGTGTCCTCGGCCTCTGACAGCTCTAGCAGGGGGCACGACTGCCTGGTCATCTCGAGTAGAACGTGTCCTCACCATTGTCACACCTCCTTTTTTACACCACCCCGAAGGATAGTATATAAAGGGAGTTTTTCCAATTAAATTGATATTATTCGATATGGGATTATTTACTTATTTTTTATTTAGAGTCGCCACTTTGGGATAGTTTATTTTCCGGTGTCCCAAGTCATTGGTTTATTTTAAATCCCAAATCGAGGAAATTTTTGACTTTTCTTTTGAAGTCTGCGAACCAGAAATTCTGAATAAGGAATTCTGTTAACCTGAGGGAAGGTGTTAGGCACCCCCGGATTCCGTGGTTCTAGCACAGTCGCTTAAACTATTACAACTGGCCTATTATCTGATTTTAATACATGTTTTAGCCTATGGTGTATTTTAACTTTAAATTGTTTTTAATTATTTTAAGGAAGATTTCAACGTCATCTAAAACACGTCTTTGAACCACGCCACATGAAATGCACCCGCAGTCCGAAACACATTTTATCTTAACGTTGTTGAGATTTGGATTTGGGTCACATGAAATACATACCCGAGTTTAGGAAGGTAATTTAAAATTGCGTGCCTAAAGCAACTACGTATTTTCAACTTTGCGTTAGCCATGAAAAATTCGCTAAACAGCGACGCCTCAATTTCTATGGATAAAAATACTAATTAAATGAGGGTCATGCATTTGAGATTTTATTTGGCGCACACCTCGATTCTAAAGAGTTAGTAATAACTATCATAGGGCTATGGATTATCTAATATTTGTTTATGACACACCTCGAATCTAAAGTCAAAAGGAGGTTAATTAATAAGAAAAGCTTAAAGGGATTTCCCGTTACCCCTTAACATCAAGAATTGTATGAACAAATTAAAAATCAAATACACTACAAACTAAATCTGCCATTCGACATAAATAGCAAACAATGCCCAAACTTGAGATTTGTGATGTGGCAAATGGCATCAAGGCAATCACACATTCAAACTCATAGCCTCCATTTACATTACTAAAACTCATTGTGATTCATAATAAAATCAAACTATCATACTAATCTCAAACACGACAGATTAAACAAATTAGCAAGCAACTCAATATTTTAGAGGTCTTGGAATAAATTCAAACAAGACACATCAAACAAACCAAGCTGGCAGACTATTAATCAGAACAACGTCCCATTTGACACCATTTCCTAACAAATTATGAAAAGAAAATCGCAAATACATAGACCAAAAGAAATAGACGTACAAATTTTCATTTACATAGATACCACTTCATTCACTCACGGTTAGAAGAATCTCACAGATATTAACATCCACATGCAAGAAAACGACAGTAAGTCGCGATAACATCCAAAGCCGGCAAGGCTGGAATTATAAAATACATACTAATAACACCATAAGGCAACGATTAGAACAGATTATGCCCGGATAATAAAGTAGCAACTATGAACGGCAAGATTTTTCTTTCATTCTCATATAAGTTATTGAGACGTCAAAATTACATTAATCAAGAACAAGTTAAGAAGAATGGACCTGAGATAAAACTTTCCAAATGCAGTCTGGAAATGTTTAAATATAGAGGACTCAGACAGTGACGACAACATCGACAAAAAACTTCTACCTCGACTAGTAGCTAGCGACGACGAATTCGAAACTTGACTTCGAAGTTCAACTGGTTAGAACAGGGCAGAAGCGGGCTGTTAGGTTGATTTTTGAGATTGTTTGTCACGGTTGTGTTGTTGCATTTTCCAGCAGAGATTTCTGAGCCTTTGGCGTAATGAAGATAGTCGGTGCTTGGATGGTTTCTCCGACGCTGCTGAGTGTGGAGCTGGTTGTTGTGTGTTCGGCGATGGGTCTAGTCGCCGGCGTTCTGCAAATTAAAGCAGAAGAACGGCGGGGGAGTTAGGCTATGGAGGAGATGAAGGGTTTTTGGCTAGGTCTTGATGAAGCAAAAAAAAAACGAAAATCTGATGGAAGGGGCTATGTTTTTGTTCCAGTAAAGGAGAGCTAAGGTCGTTTGGAGAAGATGGTGCGGGGGGGGGGG
>MU692961.1:75470-86364 GCA_026770625.1 Nicotiana glauca
AGAATCAAACCAAATGATCAGAGAGTTCAAAGGAGAGACTTGCGGCAGTTGGACCTGAACTAATACCTCCTAACTTTTTCTTTCAAGTAACTAATACCTCCTAACTGTGGCCAACAAATAAAAGAGACACAGGACTTCTGGGGAAACAGAGAAAAAAAAGAGAGAAGGGTCACGTTGACATATATAGTTAGATTCTGCTATAAGCAATTTTTTTTTCAAGGAGCTCTTAACACTCAGTATTTGTGAAGAACTGAAGTCATTCAAAAAGGATATATCTCGCAAAGCAAACGCAAATTATTCTGACCTTCTTAGGGTTGAGCAAGTAGTCATATAGTGTATTCTCTCCCCATGTCACAGCCATGTTCTTGTTAGCAGCAGAGTAAGAGTAACCTGGAGTTGTACCAGACTGCCTCCCAAATAGCCCATTCAAGTTGGGACCTGCAAATTTAGGATGTATAAGAGAAGCACCCCTGCTATATAAAGTAGACAAGCTGTGATTAAGATTTAGTTCATGGAGAGTTATTTGTCTTATTAGAGATTTGTATGTCATAAAATTGGCTAGATACTGCCAGCCTACGCAACCTTCTTCTTTATTCTTATTTGGGTTTGAGACTGGCAACGTGAGTAAACTCATACATACAAGTGAGGATTCATATAGCCGCCCCCACTTATTAGGAAAACTGAGGCATTGTTGTCGTTGTAGAGATTTGTATGTCAATAGAAAATGTAGAGAATTTGGATAACATAAATCATCATGTTTGATCAATTGCGGTCTACATAGAGAAACATAAATATTGATAGATTCAATAGTGAAAAAGCAATTTGAGGCTGCTCTGAAACCCAAGCACTATCTCACACGGGAGACCTGGAAATTCACAAACGCGTCTCCAACAACCGCATAAGTGCCCAGAGAGCAATCTTTATTTTAATTGTCATAAAATAAAGATTATGATTACTTCAAACATTCACGCCAACCTTGAACACATTTCTTTTAACAAATATAAAAAGCAGCATAACGTACACTTTAATCTGCAGATCATATTCACGTCTCGAATCATTGTAGCAGTAGCATAAATCAATTGAATAGGGACCAGTTACCTTGTTTGTGACCAGCACCTTTGTCGACAGTGTGACATTGAGCGCATTTGGTTTTGAATATCTTTTCTCCGGCTTTAGGATCACCTGCTGGAGCTTGTTCAAAAGTTGCCATTCTCTCGAATACAGTCAGTCAACGGCGCGATTCTCAGTTTAGGTGAATATATGAGATTTTTCTGTAAATCACACTGAAAGAATGCTTTTAGGCAATTGAAATTGCAAATAAGGAACGTGTCTTTTGGATGACGGCACGCTTTCCTGACCCAGCTTTTATTATGAATCCGCCCTCTTTGCCCCTTCTAGCGGGAGATGTCAAACACCCGTTTGACCATGCAAAATTCTTCAGAAATTTTCCTAAATATAACTTTCTCGAAACGGGCTTTTTTTGTTTGTCTTCTTTAGACTTTTGACCCGACTGTTGGAGCATAACCTTGACACTGATTCATTTGGATCAATAAGCTTGTGGTGGATTTCTTTTAAGACGACTTGGGGTGGTTTACAATTTTAATCTCAAGGTGCCGTTAAGCCTTAAATTTGAATTCATATTTAATTGTTCTTATTATATTGGGATCGGGTTGCATGCCAAATGGATATTGATTAGATATTTGGGATCGGGTTGCACGTCGCAACGAATATTAAAATTGTATATGGGAATCGGGTTGTGCGCCGCAACGGAAAAGATATATTCTGACTGTTCTTGGTTGTTGGTTCTGTTTCAGTATTGCGTTGTGAAATTGAGCATAGGTAATACTTTAGGGTCCTTTGCTGTGTGTTTTTTTCGGTTTTCATATTATTGTTGTTTTCTCTGTTTTGTTATTATTTTCTACTTATACTCGTACGGATTTATTGAGAGTGCTTTATTATAGCCTCATCACTATTTCGTCGAGGTTAGGCTCGTCACTTACGGAGTATATGGGGTCGATTGTACTCATACTACACTTGTGCACTTCTTAAACAGATCCCGATGTTGGTCCTAGCGGCACTTAGAGGAGATGGGCTTGGGCTGTCATTATCAGAAGACTTGAGGTAGAGTTGCATGGCGTTCGGAGACCCTGATGTCCCCTTCTTACCTACTATATTATTTATTTCATTTCGGATAGTTGAATTTTATTTCAGACCTTATTTGTAGTACTTTTAGCAGTTCACGTACTTGTGACACCAGTTTGTGGGTTTAGACTAGACTTGTTGATTTCAGATTATTATATTACAAGTATTTCAGATTCATAGTCTTAATCATTTGCTTTTAAATTGCTAAGATTGAATAATTGATTAGCTAGTGTTGGCTTTCCTAGCAAGCGGATGTTAGGCACCATCACCGCCCTGTGATTGGGATTTTGGATCGTGACAAATTAGTATCAGAGCACTAGGTTGCCTAGGTCTCAGGAATCATGAGCAAGTATAGTAGAGTCTTGAGGATTGGTATAGAGACATCTGTACTTATCTTGTAGAGGCTATAAGGCTTTAGAAAATTTCACTTTCTTTCTTTCTGTATCGTGCAACCTTATTCTATTGCCAAGTTTGAATCATTCTTCTCTTAATCTCTTGTAGATGGTGAGGACACATACGACATCCACAACTGAACAGGAGACGGAGCCTCGGGTCATAGCCGCTACGAGGGGTAGGGGCCGGGGCAGAGACAAAGCTCTGCCTAGAGCACGCATAGCAGCACCTGTTTTTGAACCTTGAATAGAGCAGGAAGAGGATATCCATGTTTCGACTACGCCAGTAGGACCAACTTAGGTCCGAGAGGGGTTCATCGCCACTCCAGTACTTCGGGATGCCCTAGTCTGCTTGGTTGGTCTTATGGAGAGTATGGCCCATGCTATTATATTTCCTGTAGCACCAGCCATCTCTCAGGCCAAGGAGGGAGCCCAGCCTCCCGCTACTCACACTCCAAAGCATATGGCTCATGGTTATGAGACCCTTGTAGTTCTACCAGTTGGAGAAGTTCAGCCTGTTATTGCTACACAATCCGGGGAGAGACCCATGATATCAGTCGAGGGGCTGAAGAGGTTGGACAAGTTCACTAAGTTATTCCCCCTCACTTTAGTGGTACACCTTTAGAGGACCCCCAGGATTTCTTAGACCATTGCCATGAGATACTGCGCAACATAGGTAAGTGGAGTCCAACGGAGTTGACTTTACAGTATTTCAGATGTATGGTTCAGCCAAGAAGGTGGTGGCAAGTTTATGTTCAGGCAGACCAGTCGATCCACCTCCTCTCACTTGGGCGCAATTCTCACAGTTATTCTTGGAGAAGTTCATCCCCTTCACTCAAACAAAGGACGTTCACAATCAGTTTGAGAGCCTTCAGCAAGGTAGTATGACCGTTACTCAGTATGTGACCAAATTCGTGGATTATCACGCCATGCAACTATCTTGATCCCTACTAAGATAGAGAGGGTGCATAGGTTTATAAATGGCCTTACTTACGGCATCAGGCTATAGATGGCTAGAGAGGCCGAGGATGATATTTCTTTTACCCGAGTTATTGAGATGCTAGGCGGATCGAGAAGATTCGTGGCGAAGGTAGAGAGGCGATATTTGAGAAGAGACCTCTTCATTTTGGTGGTTTCAGTGGTGCCTCGTCTGGAGGCAGGGGTTCATTTGGTAGAGGCTATCCCATCAGGCCAGTTCAGCCAATACCTTCAGGTATCACATGGTGCTTCAGACAGTCGTGGTTCTTATGGATCTCATCCTGAGCATTTAACATTCAATAGACCTTCAGCTTCTATCAGTGCACTGCCAATTCACAATGGTTATTCGAACCGTCTAGGTTAGTCCCAGATTTAGCAACTATGTCAGCAGAGAGAGTGCTCTGAGTGTTGAGGTATGGGTCATTTTAGGAATTATTGTCCTAGACTTTAGAATAGTATGCCACAACAGGGTACTCAAGCCATGATTCTGGCACCGGCTGTCCACCACTAGCTTAGCCAACTAGAGGCGGGGTTTAGGCAGCTAGAGGTAGAGTCCAGTCAGTAAAAGGTCGTCCAAGAGGTGGGGGTCAAATAGGTGGGGCTCAGCTCTGTTTCTATACATTTCCAGCTAGACTTGAGGCAGAGTCGCTTGATGCGGTCATAACAAGTATTGTCCCGGTCTATCATAGAGATGCATCAGTTTTATTTGATCTGGGCTCAACTTATTCATATGTTTCATCCTATTTTGCTTTATATTTAGACATATCTCGTGATTCTTTAGATACTCTTGTCTATGTGTCTACACCCGTTGGGGATTCTATTATAATAGACTATTTTTGTCGCTCTTGTTTAGTCACTATTGAAGGATACCATACCGTAGTTGATCTTCTATTGTTGGATATGGTTGATTTTGAGGTTATTCTGAGTATGGATTGGTTGTTCCCCTATCATACTATCTTGAATTGTCATGCTAAGACTGTGCCATTAGACATGTCGGGTTGCCTCGATTGGAGTGGAAAGGGACTTTTGGTCACTTCACTTGCAGGGTGGTTTCATATGTGAAGGCTCGGCGTATGGTTAAGAAGGAGTGTTGGGCATATTTGGATTATATATGTGATTTTAGTGCCGAGATTCCTTCCATGGATTCGGTACCGGTGGTGAGTAAGTTTCCTGAGGTGTTTCCGATAGATTTGCCAGCCATGCCACGGGACATGGATGCCGAATTTTGCATTGACTTGGTTATGGGCACTCAGCCTATTTCTATTCCACCATACCTTATAGATCTAGTTGAGTTGAAATAATTAAAGAAGCAATTGCAAGATTTATTTGACAAGGGATTCATTAGACATAGTGTTTCGCCTTTAGGTGCACCTGTTTTGTTTGTGAAGAAAAAGGACGGATCAATGAGGATGTCCATAGATTATCGACAGCTGAACAAGGTTACTATGAAGGGCAAGTATATATTGCCAAGAATTGATGACTTATTTGACCAGCTTCAGGGTGCCTAGGTGGTTTCCAAGATTGATTTGAGTTCGGGCAACCATAAGGTGCAGATTAGGGCATCAGATGTCCCTAAGATAGTTTTCAAACTCGTTATGGTCATTACGAGTTCATGGTGACGTCATTTGACTTGACTAATACACCATCATCCTTTATATATATGATGAATCGGGTGTTCAATCCTTACAAGGATTACTTCATGATTGTCTTTATTGATGATATTTTGGTTTATCCCGTAGTCGAGAGGAGCATGACCAGCACCTACAGATTGTACTTCAAACATTGAAGGATCGTTAGTTATATACCAAGTTTTCGAAGTTCGAGTTCTGGATAGACTCGATTGCCTTTTTGGGCCATGTAGTGTCTTCTAAGGGTATCAAGGTGGATCATAAGAAGATTGAGGCAATTCAAGACAGGCTTAGACCTACTTCAGCTATAGAGATTTGGAGCTTTTTGGGTTTGGCATGTTATTATCACCGATTCATAGAGGCTTTCATCTATCTCAGCCCCAACGACCAAGTTGACCTAGAAGGGTGCTCTTTTCAAATGGTCCGACAAATGTGAGGAGAGATTTCAGAAGCTCAAGACTGCATTTACTACAACCCCTGTGTTGGTGTTGCCTACAGGTTGTGGATCTTACACTGTGTATTGTGATGCATCACGTATTGGTCTTGGCACGGTATGGTGCAGTACATTAGGATGATTGCCTACGCATTTTGTCAGTTGAAGATTCATGAGAAGAATTATCTTGTGCATGGTTTAGATTTGTCATCCATTGTTCATGCGTTGAGGATTTGAAGGCACTATCTATAGAATATTCTGTGTGAGGTCTGTATCGACCATCGGGGTCTCCAACACCTATTCATGCAGAAGGACCTTAATTTGTAGTAGCGGAGATGGTTAGAGTTATTGAAAGACTATGATACCACCATACTATATCATTTAGGAAAAGCCAATGTAATGGCCGATGTATTGAGTAGGAAAGCAGAGAGCATAGGTAGTTTGACATATTTACCGGTGGTGGAGAGGACAATAGCCGTGGATGTTCAGGCTTTGGCCAACCGATTTATAAGATTGGATGTTTCGGAGCCCAGCCAGATTCTCGATTTTGTTGTGGCACAGTAATTGTTGTTGGAGCATATCAAGTCTCGCCAGTTTGATGATCCTCACTTGTTGGTTTTGAAAGACACTATGCAGCTGGGTGGTGTCAAAGAGGCTGTGATTGGATATGAAGGTGTTATATGACTTCAAGGGCAGATTTGTGTTCCAAATGTTGATGGGTTGAGAGAGTTGATCCTTGAGGAGACTCACAATTCGCGCTAACTATTTAATACATCCAAGTGTCAAAAAGATGTATCGTGACTTAAAACAGCACTATTGGTGGCGGAAGATAAAAAACGATGTAGTCAGTCGTGTCTCTCAGTATTTGAATTGTCAATAGGTGAAGTACGAGCATTAGAAACTGGGTGGGTTGACTCAGAGATTCGAGATACCGGAGTGGAAGTGGGAACGCATAAAAATGGATTTTGTGGTAGGCCGTCACTACCAGAAAAATGGCCTATGGCAACAGTTATTTTAGCAACGGTTAAGCAACCGTTGCCATAACACCTCTATGGTAACGGTTACAACCGTTACAATAGAATTTAGGTGATATTAGCACACTTAAGCTATACAACCGTTGCAATTGTAAAACAACTGTTGCCATAGATTAATCTTGTGCAACGGTTATATTAATCGTCCCAATAAAATTATCTATTGGAACGCTTTTATTGTAAAACATTCTATTGGAACGGTTATTTTTCCCTCCTTATTTCCCCCCCTAAATTTTTGTTAAGCCCGCCAAAACAACCCCTATTTATTTTATTTCAATAATTTAAATAATAAAAATATTAAGTGAAAGACCTTTTTGCCCTTTCCACATTAAACCTGCGATACCCCCAAATGCTATAGCTCATACCCCAAATGAAGAACCCTACAACTTCTTGCAAACGCCTCTCTCTCATCTTCCTCTCTATCATATTCCGTTCTTTCAGTCTCTGAACTAGGTTTAATAGGTTTTTACAATTGCTGATTTAGTGGATGTGGCAAAATTTTGGGTATCGTGAAGGGGGTGGCAAAATTTTGAGGCATCTGAGCAAACTTCCTCAAAATAGGTTCTCTCCCCAAATCCCTAAATCAAACACCAGTAATTTTAGCCATGTAAGTTATTTTGATGCCTTTTTTTAACTCTTCAATCTATCCATGGAGGTTGTCGAATTGCACTAGGGCTGGTGTATTTATATTTATATTGATTGCTGTAGGATTACTCTAGGGCTGTGAATCTGAATTTTTTCTTGCCTTTTTTATTTTGTTAAATCAACTCAACTTACAGACATTGAAGCTCGTTGTTGCTGACCATTTAGGATTCAAGAATTGTCACTTCTTTATTTTTAAAAGTTTTGGAACTGTGAGTCTTTTCAATTGGTAATAATGTGGTTGAGTAGGAATGGTTAAATTGATTTCGAATATCAGAATTTAGGATTAAGTACTGATTATTGTGATTTTCTGAATTTATTATCTGCTGTTATTTTGTCGATGTTTAATTTTAAATTTGATTCCCACTCCATTGTTCTTGCTTGCTTGAGTAGAAATATTAAGTTTACGTTATCAGGTAACTATTGCCAATTTTCTTTATATTGTACATGCAGGTTAGTATAAGTTTTGAGGAATAGTGTCGGTGGCAAATCTATATTGTGAATTATGGGTTCTAATGCCCCCATTACTTTTGGAGCCAAATACCATTACTTATATAGAAAATTAGTAATTCATATAAATATATTAATGGAGCACCCTGTCGTAGTAGCATCAAGATTAAATATAGTTGAGCAAACTTGTGTTGATATGGCAGTATTCTTTGCCGTTTCTCCTAAACCTGTCAGTTCAGCTACTTTCTTTGCAATACTCAGTGATACACCCATTTCTTTAGTTGTTCCTGTAACCAATGCCACCACTTTCGCTGCCACTGCTGTATTTGGATTGATTCTTGGTGAAGAGACCCGCGTTGGTCTTGCTCTTTTTGGTACCTCTCTTATTGTTCTTGGTGTTTATATTTGTATTATGTAATCACTTCTGAATAACTCTTCCTTTTGGATCTTGTGTGATCTCATAGATTCATTTATAATGCTGAATAGGGAATTTTGTTTTTATATATAATAATCCCTATAAAGTTTTTTGTTTTTGTTTTCCTGAATAAATATAGAAAATTTGGGAATTATCTGGATTAAAATGTTGATGATCTTGTCAATTCGGTTTGTTAATTTCCCTACTGGGTGCATTTAATGGAGCAAAATGTATTAAGGATTAGTATAACTGACACCTAACTATTTTGGGATTGGGACATAATTGTAGTTATTACTGTTGACTGGATTTCTCTTCTTGGTGTATGTTTGTGTTCTTTGCAAAGAAATATAAGTAGTACTAATAGGTATCTGTGATGTTGGTAAACTTTGCTCCGTAGGTATCTGTTTCCCACTCCATTTGGGAAACAAAAACTATGCTGCCAATTTTCTTTATATTCAGACAACTCATTGGCTAATTTCTCATAGTACCCCACTTTCTTGTCCCTGAATTTACACATAGTTATGTTTTTTTCCCTTCCAGTTATGTTCCTTTGGTGATTACAAACATCACAAGGAAATGCTAACCAATAGTTTTAATCTAGCTTGTATGCTCCTTTGAGTATAATTAGTTTGTTTTTGTATCTAAGGCAAAATTATTTTGTTCTCTTCGCTCGAATGCTCTCCAAGTAATCCCTCTCTGATGTCATTTTTTTTATTTTTTTTGTATCCTCCTCCTTGTTGAACTATAGAACCTTCTTTGGTGGTATAGATATTATTTATAACACTTGTCGTGTTACATTCTTGTCGTGCTATAATACTTGTAATTGGAGATCAGTATTCAAGTGTTTGCTCTAAAATTCCTCAAACTAAAGCATTTTAATGATCCAATTTAGTAGAGATCTCTATCCATTTGATTGCCAAATTGGCCTGTCAAATTATACTGCTCAATACTTGTGTATTCCAATTCCATTGCATGTGATAGCCTCCTGCGCATATACAGTTTCCATTCCATTGATGTTTTTAATCGAGGTGTAGAATAGTGGCTATTTACAGAAGAATATAGTTTACAAGTAGTTTCTACGTTAATCAGCAAGTTTGCTTTCCTTTACATTCAGAAACTTTGAGGTTCTCATATCAAAAGAAGGAATCACAGTCAAACACAGGAAGACCTGATGCAACTACGAGGTTACTAAAGATAAGGCTTGATAATATAGGTTAAAAATTACCTCCGCTTGTTGCATTCCTTGGACAACTCATCAAGTTGGTGGGAGACCACACTGTCTGGAAAGGAGGAATACTTACTGTTGTTTTTTCAGTTCATGCAGCTGTAGCACTTCGCATCTTGAAGTAAGTCTTTCCAGGTCCTTCCTAATGTGGATTATTTTTTCTGATAAATTTGATGCATCTTTCCTTCTTTTTTTCCCTTGGTGGAGTGCATTCCTTGCTTCTCCATCTTACTTTACCATCTTATGTTAATAGTACTAGAGCTATTTTTCTCTTTGTCAAACATGTGAATTTATTAAAAAAAAATTCAGGTTTTTTGCTGATAAATGTCTAAGCACTAGCTACTACATCAATAAAGGATGGAGATGATACTCTTCAATGAGGAATCTGTCATTTAAGGTGTTTGTGATGGTTTTTTCCCTGATAGTTCTAATATTATTACATAAACTTAAACTTGTATAATGGGTGCTTTATGATTAAACTATTAGTATATGTTTACACCAGCACTAGACCACTGGTAATCAAATACATTTAAGTGTGAAATCCTGGACGACACCACCCATAATCCCCAGGTTAAAATCCATCGCAAAGTGATTTTAAAGCCATGACAGTGGTGCACTAAGTGACACAGTAAGCACTAACTAAACTTCACAGCCAACTGTCTTAAAACACCAAGAAATGGAACCCCTCTCATCCAAGAGTAAGCTATATCAGCTTAAAGAGGCATAAGGCATCATGGATGCAATGATTGATCTTTGTTCATCAGTGACACATGATGAAGCCACTTTCTATCAAACCTTAAAGTACAAAAACCAGTTATATAAAGACCATTTTGAACCCTATGAGAATGACGAGCTTCGAATGGAGAATAGGCCGGTTGATGTTCTAGATTCTCAATTTAGGGAACTTCTTAGATATTGGAACTCTGATACCTACAAGGTAAAACTGAATATTGTTCCATGATTTGCTTAAAATATTTTATTTTTGTTTATTTAGAAATCATGTTCTTAGGCGAGAAAGAAATGGAATGAATAGTTTGCAATTCATTACACATTTACGTGATGTAGATGTTTCTGTGTTCAGAAAGGGAAGTTATAACTTGATGTTCAGAATTCCAACTTTTGCTTTCTCTTCTTATCATTTTAAAATGTTATTCTACTGCATTTTAGCTGACAGGATAAAACAAAGTGGAGTAAATCATTTCAGGTTTCAATTTCTGTAGACAGTTGTCTGAAGTAACTTGCATATAAGTAGCACGTGACTAGTAATACATGCTAGTAGCCGTGGTGACAAATATTGCATTTGTGTGCACCTATCACTTGCCAAATCACGGGTAGTATTCTGTACCTTTTTCTCTTATACAGTCGACCTGTTGCAGTAAGCATATCTGTCACCATTCGAGTCAAATTATTATGTTTTGATATGTGCTATCTCAGTATTTGTTTGATACAAAATTCATTAGTTGCAATTTAGGCTTCATGTTTGAGAGTCAAATTAATTGTCCTTGGTCATTGACTGTGAGCTGCAACTGGAACACTTGCCTTGCAGTGCTTATCTGTC
>MU692969.1:0-87853 GCA_026770625.1 Nicotiana glauca
TTTTTGAAAATAGTAAAACCGTGAAATCGTTTGGAAAACATCTGGGCTCAGTTAAAACCTCTTTTGAAAATGATCTTTTCAACAGTTGCAAAAAATACTGTCAAAATAATTTGTGACACTATGCACAGAAATCCGCCCCTCGGGCAATATCCTCGTTCCTGGTCAGCCACTCGGCCCCCAACACTCAATGATCAGATAGCACCGGCAAAAGCAGATAAATTTCTCCAGGAATATCACAGGCAACAAATAATGAACAAATGCATGAATGCAATGTAATGCATATGATGGTACATTCCAGTACCCACTGCGGCGCGCAGCGCGAGTCACCCATATTTATTTATCATTGACGACGCTCACTGGGGGTGTGTACAGACTCCGGAGGGGCTTCTATAGCCCAAGCGCAGTAACAAGCCATCTCGTTGCATGAAATCTAGGCTCTCAGCCTCATATTCAATATCAGTATAATCATCCAGGCACTCGACCTCAAAATTAATGTAACACCGCTGCGACGCGCAGCTCGAGCCACCCATAATCAATATAACACCGCTGCGGTGTGCAGCCCGAGCCACCAATAATCAATATAATACTGCTGCGGCGCGCAGCCCGAGCCACCCATAATGTTTCAAGTCACATCACACAGTGTCATTGTTACCACTGTTTTAAGTCACTACTGCAGCGTGTAGCCCGAGCCACCCATAATCAGTCTTGAAAATATCATAAGCCCCTTGGGCATTTATAAAATAGTAGTTCTCAGCCCGAAATAGCGTTTCAAATATCATTTGAGTTTTCAAAACATAGAAATACGGTTGAGTTTACAAAACAATATTTAAAATCTTGGACTGAAACCAAATGATATGCAAGATATACAAAAAACATTAATCTCAATCCCCGAAGGATTCACATAGTTGGCACGAAGCCCAAACATGGAAATCACCCCAAATTATGATGATAACAAGTAGTTTCAGTCAAATACGCAATAAAATCAACAACCGGGATGGACCAAGTCACAATCCCCAATGGTGCTCTACCCCACGCTCATATCTGGCGTGCAAGTCACCTCAATACAGCACTATGATGTGCAAATCCGGGGTTTCAAACCCTCAAGATATCATTTACAAGTATTACTCACCTCAAACCGGTGAAATTCCTCGCTCGCGACGCCTTTGCCCGTCAAATTGGCCTCCAGGTGCGTCGAATCTAACAAAAAACAGAGCGAATACATCACACTATACCACTGGGACAACACCCGATCGAAAACAATCAAAATATAGCAAAAATCTCGAAACTAGCATAACTTGAGCCCCGGGCCCGCTTCTCAAAAAATTATAAAATTAACATTACCGGATTCCTCGTCTCGCCACGAGTCCGTACATACCAAGAACTCCCAAATTCGAGCTCAAATGTCCTATCAAATCCCAATTTGAAATATCAAAAACTCAAGCCCTAATTCATCAACCATAGGCTTAATTTCCATGAATTTCTAGACCAATTTCATAACATTATCATGCTTTAAGACCAAGATTCTTACCTCAAGTCGATTACTCTTGAATCCCTCTGAAATTCCCGTCCAAAAGATCCCAAGGACTTTCAAAAATGGAGGAAAAATGCATAACCCTCACGGATGAAATATAATATATAACCCTCCTGCCAACAGCGATTTTTGCTTCTGCGGTCGGATTACCGCATCTGCGGCTCCCCCTTTTGCGACCAAACGACCGCTTTTGCGGTCTAACTTAACTCACCAGGTAGCGCTTCTGCGGTCCAAAACCGCTCATGCGGTCACTGCTTATACGGATTTCCTTCCGCACCTGCAGTCCACGCCAAGGCCTCTCAGACCGCACCTGCGACCCAAACACCGCATCTGCGGAACCGTCTATGCGTCCCCTTTTACGCAGATGCGGAAACAAGAGAACCTGCAACCCAAAAATCATGCAACAACTCCAAACTCTCCATTTAACCACCTGATCTCACCCCGAGGCCCCCGTGACCTCAACCAAAAGCAGAGACATGATCCATTACCTTATTCAAACTTCCTCGGATCATCAAATCACTATCGTTAACGTCAAGATCATCGTATTTCACCAAATCAAGGCCTAAGTCTATCAAATTCTTCTGAAACTCACATTTGATCAAAAACCCGACCTAAACACCTCCGAATGACCTGAAACTTTGCACGCATATCCAAAATCACCTAACGGAGCTACTGCAACTCTCGAAATTCCATTCTGACCCTCGAATCGAAATCTTACCTATCAATCGGAATTTGCTGAAATTCCAAATTCGCCAATTCAAGCCTAATTCTACTCCGGACCTCCAAATTCAATTCCGATCGCACTCCCAAGTCACAAATTACCTCCTGGAGCTAACTGAACTATCGGAATTCACATCCGAGCCCTCTAACTCATAAGTGTCTCATTTCTTATCAAAACCATTGCAAATCAACCTGATTACACAAGATACGGATAATGAGGCATAAGGAAGCTAAAAATGGGGAAAACAGGGCGGTAATACCTGAGACGACGGGTCGGGTCGTCACATCCTCCCCAACTTAAACAAACGCTCGTCCTTGAGCGCACCCAAAGTTGTACTAGAAGCCAACCAGAAGCTGAATGACCTTACCAAGCATATACCCGGGATGATCCCACGTCACCCTATCTCTTATAGGTCCGACAACACAACATAGCTGAAATTACCTAATCCAGTCTAGCTCATAATTCACAGAACTACCCTTTTTACTTCTAAAACCATCAATACGATCAAAACCTCACACCTATACTTTGAATAGTCCCGAACCAGCTGTAATAACCAATACTTGTAACCTCAATGAAATCATACAATATACCAAATAATCCAAGCACTCGAAACGATAGTCACTATTCACACCAGCTGCCCACAATAAACAGACACCGATAGAAAACCTCTTATTGGCTAAAGTCTTATTCCAACACCTTCATATACTGCTAACAATAAATAGAATACGCGATAAATCGTAACCATTCCTCAGGTCACCCACGCATAAAGCCACTTCTCTGTTGACTAATGCCACAATAGATTTCCGGGCCAAACCTCGATCTAAACTCTCTAATCAGCTGAAATCATATCTGTTCGCATTCATTAATGACTTTAACGGTCACCTCGAATTCAACGCACCACTCTGGTAATATGACACCTCAAGTCACCATGCTCAAAATAGACAGCCACACACAGATTGATGTCTGAAACCAAACAATCCATCACACCCACGGTGAAGCAAGTAATATACACCATTTAATCCTGAAAGAACACAACCTATGCGCTATTCACCAAGCAACACCCAATACGGACTTTTCTCAGAAACCAGGAAGCAAGACATACCAAGCCAACTCAAGCTAAACACGTATCCAATCAGCTTACCAACAAACTCATTACCAAGAAGTCTAAAGCTGCTTCTTCCACTACTATAACTCATGCCGGAGACGTACGATACGGTGCCCGGTACCAAATAAATACTGAAATCCACAGTCTCGCCCGATGGCATGCCCGGCCACAAGGAACGCATCCGAAAAGCCCCTCAATACCGGAACTGAATCAATGGTAGAAACCTCTACACTAACATCAGCCACAAAGGCCCAATTAAGGAAAGCAATCCTTCCCAGCCGTCCGCTGGTCTTTGGAACACAACTATTTAGCTAGAACATAGTCCGATGCAACTCGCTACGCAACCTGTGGCCTTTTCCGACACACCCCATAGCACAACAGTCTAGAATAACCCAACACTGAGATAACCAGTCTACACCCCAATATCATATCCAGAATCTAATATACCAAGCAAAAAAAGATCCACTCAGGCTTCCAAACCCCCAATAGGCGCTAACGGTACCAATACACACTATCCACAACCACTACATAGCCTGTACATGAGAACTCCTAGTCTCTAGCTCCACATAGCACACAAATTACTATACCCGATCCCAAATTCTGCAGTATAAATACATATTACACCTCGAGTACCCAATCATTCCACAAAAGATATTTTGAAATTCCCCATGTGCCACCAAACAACTCAAATATCAATAGTCGATCTATCAAAAAAATGCCGCAACACTATCGAAGTGCCATCAACTTAATCACATTGCCCTTTTTCTTAAACATATACCCTCGTCAAATCACTATGATTAGTAACACCATTTCCTTAGTCATATGAGGATCACTCACCCTAATCATCTGACGATCGATTTTTAAAGCACATGCAGCTTCCCATGCTGCTTAAGAATTTAATGACTTTCCATTCCGAACTGAACTGAGGCTTACACACACAAATCTCAATCCTCCACAACATATCGCATATACCATACCACACTAGGATAATATGAGGACTTTTATCTCCCTTCCAAGCCGCAGACATCGACGCACCCAACTAGTCAAGAACTTTCATTGATCCCATTTAGAAGAAAGATCATTAAACACACCATGCTTCGCATACCCATAGGAAATATACTCATCTTCAAACCACGGTAAATCCCAACAAGGACATCTCTGCCAACTCCATTTGTACAAGCTAAACTTCCAGGACTAAATCCTTCTATCTAACCCAAGCTGAGCAAGCCAGTAAAACCCAAGAGCATTGCTGCAAATTGCCTGTAAAAGCCCATTACTTCGAACACATACAAGGAATTAATCATACTCTTACCATACCGATTCGGCCTATTATCAAGCTATTCCATCTATCAAATTTCTCTTTTTATTCATCATTCACTTGATTTTTCTCCCACGCTGTAGCCTCACAATGCCTCAATCCAGGCTCACACAGGAGATTCGAACATAAGACCACACTGTCTAAGCCCTATAGGCCATCGAATACTCTCCCAAGGCGTCCCAAAAATACCACGTTCCGGAATACTTTACTTGAAGAACTTCCTGCGAATCTGAAATTCGTTACCATTACTCTCCAAATACTGATACATAGAATCCTATAATTAACATAAAATACCACAAGTCTTGATCCTTTCCTAATGAAAACACAGTCCCTAGCCACATACCCAACCTTAAGAGACCTGATTATTACATGCCAAATCTTGGACACAATAAAACCATTCTCGAGCGTCATTCACTCTTACAAATCTGTAAATTATCTGACTTAACGAACAGAACTACTCGTTCCTTATTAGAACTCTGACATCGCCGGGCATGATCTCATACCAATACAACCAACCATCTTCCTTTTCTATACACTGATCATTCTTTATCAAGAACGGCTCAAGACATGCTAATATTTTCTCACACCTACGAAGCACTACGTAACCTTCGTCAAAATTTTGCTTTACTCGTGCCATCCTCGGCTCAATTTCTGCAACCCGAACTGATCCGCCAGCATACCTAAAAAAGGAACCAACATAGCACATAACCATGCAATCAGCTAATTGACAGCAACCTCCCCAACTTGGCTCGAAGCCATCTATCATGACACATTTAATAACCGATAATACTTCAACTCTAATGATGCCACAATGAGGTTAAACTCAATCATCTACAAGTTTGTGAAAACACAGATCATCCAGTTCTACAATCCTCTGCAATCCTCTGCAATCCTCGCATCCATCCCCATATCAGCTGAGTCCACTCTCTGATGTGACCCAAATTTTCCAATTACGACACGTACCCTTCAATTACACATGAGATCTTCTAATAATATACATAAGAATCGTACCCTTTACGAACACTCCGCAGGAAATAACACAACTGTTTCGCCTCGATTTAGTATTTCAGCACACCTTTCACCATCATACACATAACACAGCCATTTAGTCTTCCTGAGTTCGAACTCATATCGCCACACGTAATGTACTTCACTTCTCAACTAGGAGATGCAAAAATATTCTTCACGTGCCCATAATTCGGACTACACATAAGCCTCAATAGGAATCGAATCACTTAACATTCCATCTACCATCGTGCAGATTTCTTCGTCATTACCAAGTCATACAGAAATATTACACAGTACCAACATACTCATTACGTAGCTATCCAGCTGCATTCCCATAATTAGGGACAATACTGAACATATAAGTTCATAACACCAGCTCACAAAATCAGTACCTTGGTGCTCGAGCCATAAGCAAAGGTCCGGCCTCAACTCCTCCAGACTGGCCCAACATCAAACTCACGGAGATTACATCTCGCCCCCTCGATCGGGGGATCACAAGACATCAAGGCACATATATTACTGAGTGGTCACGTCCGCATACAGACGTGTGGAAGGAATTTCAACAGTTATATCTCAAGCTGAATCAAATACGCATGATAAGAATTCCAAGAAAATGAAGTTTTCCTAAAGGTTCTGCAGCCTCTCGAGGATAAATAAAAACGTCTCCGTACCGATCCGCGAGACTCTATTAAACCTGCTCATGACTCGTGAGACCTAGTAACCTAGGCTCTGATACCAACTTGTCACGACCCAAATCCTAAACCCGATCGTGATGGCGCCTCTTGTGAAGACAAGCCCAGCCAACAAAATAAATGCTTCCTTTTAAAAGTTATTTAATATTTATAAATCTAAAACATGATTAGAGTAATCAAAAGCGCGGAAAAACAACGATAACAATAGGGAACCATCCCGTCACAGCCCGACATCGTGGTGTCACTAGACATGAGCTACTACAAAGTTCACTAAAGTACTAAAAGTCCAGAAATAGGAACAAAATCTGAAAGTAACATGAACAACATAAAATAATGTAGAAGATCTGGTGCCGCAGACTCTAGTGGTCACCTGGCTCAGCTATGATAACAAATCTTCAATCAGCTCAAAACCCGCTACCGGGTGGTCAAGTACCTCCATCTGCACGCGAGGTGCAGGGAGTAAAATGAGTACTCCAACTCAATGAGTAATAAAAGTAAATAATAGCTGAAAGTAAGAAATCACGTAAGGCACTCCATCATGCTATATAGAACAGTACAACCCTTTTTTGACAACAGTAAAATCGTGAAATCCTTTGGAAAACATCTGGGCTCAGTTAAAACCTCTTTTGAAAATGATCTTTTCAACAGTTGCGTAAAATACTTTCAAAACAATTTGTGATACTATGCACAGTAATCCACCCCTCGGGCAATATCCTCGTTCCTGGTCAGCCACTCGGCCCCCAACACTCAATGATCAGATAGCACCAGCAAAAGCAGATAAATATCTCCAGGAATATCACAGATAACAAATAATGAACAAATGCATGAATGAATGCAATGCATACGATGGTACATTCCAGTACCCACTGCGGCGCGCAGCCCGAGCTACCCATATTTATTTATAGTCGATGGCGCTCACTGGGGTGTGTACAGACTCTGGAGGGGCTCCTACAGCCCAAGCGCAATAACAAGCCATATCGTTGCATCAAATCTAGGCTCTCAGCCTCATATCAATATCAGTATAATCATCCAGGCACTCAGCCTCAATATCACTGTAACACCGCTGCGGCACGCAGCCCGAGCCACCCATAATCAGTAAAACACCGCTGCAGCGTGCAACCCGAGCCACCCATAATCAATATAATACTGCTACGGTATGCAGCCCGAGCCACCCATAATGTTTCAAGTCACATCACACAATGTCATTGTTACCACTATTTCAAGTCACTGCTGCGGCGTGCAACCCAAGCCACCCATAATCAGTCCAGAAAACATCATAAGCCCCTTGGGCATTTATAAAACGGTAGTTCTCAGCCCGAAATAACATTTAAAATATCATTTGAGTTTTCAAAACTTATAAATACGGCTGAGTTTACAAAATAGTATTTAAAATCTTGAACTGAAATCAAATGATATGCAAGATATACAAAAAACAGTAATCTCAATCCCCGAAGGATTCACATAGTTGGCACGAAGCCCAAACATGGAAATCACCCCAAATTATGATGATAACAAGTAGTTTCAGTCAAATACACAGTAAAATCAACAACCGGGACAGACCAAGTCACAATCCCCAATGGTGCTCTACCCCACGCTCATATCCGGCATGCAAGTCACCTCAATACAACACTATGATGTGTAAATCCGGGGTTTCACACTCTCAGGATATCATTTACAAGTATTACTCACCTCGAACCGGTGAAATTCTTCGCTCATGACGCCTTTGCCCCTCAAATTGGGCTCCACACGTGTCGAATCTAACCAAAAACAGAGCGAATACATCACAATATACCAATGGGACAACACCCAATCAAAAACAATCGAAATATAGCAAAAATCTCGAAACTAGCAAAACCCGAGCCCCATTCCCGCTTCTTGCAAAATTATAAAATTAACATTACCGAATTCCTCATCTCGCCATGAGTCTATACATACCAAGAACTCCCAAATCTGAGCTCAAATGACCTACCAAATCCCAATTTGAAATATCAAAAACTCAAGCCCTAATTCATCAACCTTAGGCTTAATTTCCATGAATTTCTAGACCAATTTCATAACATAATCATGGTTTCAGACCAAGATTCTTACCTCAAGTCGATTACTCTTGAATCCTTCTGAAATTCCCGTCCAAAAGCTCCCAAGGACTTTCAAAAATGGAGGAAAAATGCATAACCCTCGCAGATGGAATATAATATATAACCCTCCTGCCAACAGCGATTTTCGCTTCCGCGGTCGGATTACCACACCTGCGGCTCCCGCTTTTGCGACCAAACGACCGCTTTCGCGGTCTAACTTAACTCACCAGGTACCGCTTCTACGGTCCAAAACCGCTCATGCGGTCACCGCTTATGCGGATTTCCTTCCGCACCTGTGGTCCATTCCAAGGCCTCCCAGACCGCACCTGCGAACCAAATATCGCATCTGCGTAACCGCCTATGCGGCCCCTTTTCCGCAGATGCGGAAATAATAGAATCTGCAACCCAAAAATCATGCAACAACTCCAAACTCTCCGTTTAACCACCTGATCTCACCCCGAGGCCCCCGAGACCTCAAGCAAAAGCAAAGACATGATCCATTACCTTATTCAAACTTGCTCGAATCATCAAATCACTATCGTTAACATCAAGATCATCAGATTTCACCAAATCAAGGCCTAAGTCTATCAAATTCCTCCAAAACTCACATTCGATCAAAAACCTGACCTGAACACCTCCGAATGACCTGAAACTTTGCACGCATATACAAAATTACCTAATGAAGCTACTGCAACTCTCTAAATTCCATTCCGACCCTCGGATCAAAATCTCACCTATCAACTGGAATTTGACGAAATTCCAACTTCGCCAATTCAAGCTTAATTCTACTCCGGACCTCCAAATTCAATTCAGATCGCACTCCTAAGTCACAAATTAACTCTCGGAGCTAACCGAACTATCGAAATTCACATCCGAGCCCTCTAACTCATAAGTCAACATCCGGTTGACTTTTCCAACCTAAGCCTTGTTTAAAGAGACTAAGTGTCTCATTTCTTATCAAAACCGTCGCAAATCAACCTGATTACACAAGATACGGATAATGAGGCATAAGGAATCTGAAAATGGGGGAAAACGGGGTGGTAATACCTGAGACGATGGGTCGGGTCGTCACAGGTAGTGACGAGGAAGGTCGGGGCCCTATTGTGGTTAAAGAAAATACAATATATAACAGTGTAGAATAAGACAGCATACTTAAGTGCAACAGTAAAAAGTAACACAGGATAAAAGAACAACAACAACTTTAACAGAGACATAGAAATCACGGAAATAAATACAGCTCAATGTAGAGATAACAATCGGGGGATCTCCCAGGTTACCGTCCTGTAGTCCCCAAATATAAATATCCGGTGGATCTTCTGGGTGCAGTCCCATAGTCCAACTCATAATGTGTGGGGATCTACCGGAGTCTCGATCCATAGTCCCAACAGTAAATATCCAGTACTTGGGGAATCTACCGGGTGCAGTCCCATAGTTCCAATATAAAAGTGTAGGGGGATCCCCTGGAATACAATTCCTTAGTCCCAAAGTAAATATACAGGGGGGTCTCCCGGAATACCGTCCCGTAGTCCCAAAGTAAACAGACAGCAGCAATGCAAAAATTACTCAATTCAATTCAAATTTCCATACCAAAGTAAAATAGGTATTTCTAACCTAGCATACTGCACATAATCCAAATAAGGAAAACTGAGCAAGTAAGGCAATAAAGTCAATTAAACATGCTTTCCTACATTAATAGCAGGCTTAAATTACGCACAACATGAACATGAAAAAGGAAATCACATTATAGTTACTTAAACAAAATAGATTTTCATTCGGTAGCAAAAGTACGCACTCCGCACCTCATGTACAAGGTATTTCAATTATCAAGAAATCAAATCCTAAGGGGAGTTTCCCCACACAAGGTTAGACAAGCCACTTACCTCGAACCGGCTCAAAATCAACCCGAAACCATGTTCTTACCATGAGTATTCGACACCAAATGACCCAAAGCTATTCAATTCATTTGCATAATGCAAATAACACTTCAGGTAACTGATTATACAAATAAATTCTAAGGTAATATGCGAAATTAGCTAAAATCATCAAAACGCCCTCCAGGCCCATGGCTCGAAATCAGGTAAAATTTACAAATTTGGAATCCTCACACTTTCACTAGTTCAGTCATACCAAAAGTACCAAAATCGGACCTCAAATGATCCCTCAAATTATCACTCTTATCTCTCGAGTTAACCAAGCCCTAACCCCCGATTTACCACTGATTTTCCTTGAAATTTCATGCTTAAAATGATAAAATTACCATAATAATAAGTTAGGTTCCAAAAATCTTACCTCCTTAAAGCTCCCTTGAATCCTATCTCAAAAACCTCCCAAAAAGCCCAAAATTCGGATGAAAATGGTGAAAGAATGGGCATAAATTGCGACTGAACCTTTATATATGTTCTGGCCCAGAACTTTCGCACATACGGACACTTCCCCACACCTGCGGTCCTAGGTGCACATCTCCGAGATTTCATTAAATTCCATGGGCCACACCTGCGCTTCTTTTACCGCACCTGCGCTCATGAAAGTGAGCTCAAACTACTGCACCTGCGGAAACTGGCCTTCCCTTACATGGCCGCATCTGCAGTCTCTCAGCAGCTTCTACGGTGCTGCACTTGCGGTCCCCAAGCCGCAGGTGCAGTTATGACAACAGACTCAACAGCTTTAGCTGCAAATCCCTAACTCAAACTTCCTGTTAACCACTACAGAGCTATTCCAACTTCCAAAATTCCATTCCAACCCCGATATTAAAATCTCACTATCGAACCGGAAACTTCAAAAATTCAACTTTCAGCATTTCAAGACTAATTAAGCTACGGACCTCCAAAACACAGTCCGAACACCCTCCTAAATCCAAAATCACCCAACGGAGCTAACCGAATCAACACAATTCCATTCCGAGGCCATCTTCACATTGTTCTAACTACGGTCCAAATTCTAAAACTTAGGCTCTCAGTTAGGGACTTAGTGTCTCAAAACTCTCTGAAACTCAAAATAAATCCTTCCGGCAACTCATAATAGCATAAACAAACACGGGGAATGCAGTTAATAGGGATCGGGGCATAAATTCTTAAAATAATTGGCCGGGTCATTATAGAGAGCGGACATATATATATATATATATATAGAGAGAGAGATTTCATCTTATACTCAAGTCGTACAGACTCCTCATCTTTGAGACAGTTTGCTTCCTAAGTCCTCATGTAACTGATTAGTTCTTGAAGAGTTAAGTTCTTTTTCTTGTGTTTCAGTTAATTCCTGTAATCATTCCAGGAAGTAGAAAACTTTTCAAGCAGAACATTATCTTGAAGAATCTTATACATCTCCATGCTCTCATTCAAAACATCAATAGTCAAGTTCTCATACTCGTGAACCTGCTCCATGATTGGTATATCATCAACCATCTAACACTTGATCCACTTTTCAACCACATACTTCTTTTTTCTCACATCATTAGCACATCAACTCCATATTTCTTCTCCAAACTGTCCCATATGACTTTAGCAGATGTATAATTTATAAACAAATCAAAGAGAGGGTTAGTCATATGGTTAAGCAAATTTCCTCTAATTGTTTTATTATCCTTTTCAAATTTCATCTTAGCAGCGCCATCATCAGCAACAACAGTATTAGCAGCATTAGAACTACCAGCAGCAACATCAGCAGGAGGATCTTTAAACAAAATGTAATCAACTTCTAATTGTTCAAAGAAAATTAAAAGTTTCTTGGACTAGCGCTTATAATTATTTCCATCTAAAGGCTCATGCTTTGATAGATCAGGAAGTATTTTGTTCAAAGTGGTGGCCATTGGTCAATTTTATATGTAAAATTGCTTTCATATTATAAGTAAAGCGAGTAGATAATATTGACTAAGAACAAGAAGGAAATAAGAACAACTAATCAAAATTACTGTGTCATGGCAAGCCACTGCCTTAAAAGCTATTTCGGCCTGACTGGATACAAATTGTTAAGACCGGTCGCTCCCCAAGGTTCTACAGCACCTCCAAACACATGCATTCATTGCTAGAAGTTTAGAATTTGCACAAAAGAGTTGTCCGGACAGATGAGAAGATGAAGGTATTTTTTGTGTTGGATAATTCACAAAGAATATTGCCTTTTTATAGGTAAAGCTGCTGGACATTTGCAGATGAAGGAATCAATCTGTAGCTGTTACAGAAATTAAAAAATGAAGTTGATACAAAATTAACCACAACTTTTACAAGGATTAACCACAGCTGTTACAGAAATTAGAACATGATAGTTACAAATAAATAAACGGAACGTTACAAAATTCAATTCAAAAAGAATGAATTTGGTCATATTCTGGAAAACTCAAAAATGAAGAAATAGTTTTAGCAAAATCAGATTTGGAATAGGCCTCTTGTATATCTTGTGCGCAGGGGGAGAGGGGGATTGACCCGTTTTTCCTTCAGGACCAATTTTTCATGTGCACGAGACCATTCCTTTTTACTAGCTCTTTACAAGCCCAACAAAGAGCAATTCAATATAAAGAGAAGGAAAAGAATGTCCACCACCAATGAGGAACACTTTGTCTTTCACAAAAGACAAAGAAGTGAAGAAAGAAAAGGGACCACAAAGAAATCTTTGACTCTGCATTATAAATAATACTAACATTTTTTACCTTGAAAATTAATTTTTTGGTCAAACATCATATATTTAAGATCATAAAATATTATGCGAAATATATAATTAAAACAAAGCAGACTCTCATAACGATATAAAAAGGTTAGCTACTATTTATTGTTTTTAAAGTTTTTTGGGCCTAGCCCAAAACATGATTTATCATATACTACAAAATACAGAGAATAAGAAAGATGAACACAAGGTTTATGAGGTTAGCGTTGGACTGACACGCCTATCGGATAATAGAAAAAAAATTGTTGTAATAGAAGAAAGCCAAGTATTCTCCATCACATTGCATTAACACAAAAATGATATCTTTCAGATCGAATCAGTTGCTTGTGATCTGACATATAGAATTAATTGTTTTGACCTTAAAAATTAATTTTTGAGTTAAACAATGCATATATTAAGATCATATAATATGTAACGACCATATTATCTATTTTGCTTTCTACAATCCCGTTCCCCTAAATAAGACCTCCCGTACTTGCTTTTTATGACTTGGAAGGATGGTTGATCCATAATTTCAAAGAGTTTCGGTTGAAATCCGAACACTTGGTTCCTTAAGGGTGGTTTAAAGGGCCATGTTTAACTTCAATCAATATTTTAAGAAAACTAACCCGAACTCGTGTTTTGATGGTCCCGGAGGGTCCGTAGTAAAATATGGAACATGGGCGTACGCCCGGAATAGAATTCCGAGGTCCCTAGCCCGAGTTCTGAATTTTTGTTAAAAAATGTTAAACTAAAAATATATGGATTTAAAGGAATTGAATAATGCTTGATCATGTTGGTATCAGGCTCGAATGTTGGTTCCGGAGCTCGGTACAAGTCTAATATAACATTTAAGTCATGTCTGTAAAAAATTTTGTGAAACGAGACTAGTTTGACGTGATTCGGACATCCGGTTGTAAAAATAGGAAGTTCAAAATGTTCTTAAGGATTTCATGTGTTTTGGTGTTACAATTGAGGTTTTAGATGTTATTTTTGTGATTTGATCGCACGAGCAAGTTTGTAAGATGTTCTTACACATGTGTGAGTATTAGGTCTAGAGCCCCAAGGGCTCAGGTGAGTTTCGGACGTGGGCTGGGAGTGAAAAATACCCTAGTTTTCTGTTGTTTCTGGGCAAAGTTGCAGGTCTCGCAAATGCGAACCTCGAATTTTTGAGGAAAGCACCGCATTTGCGATGATGCCTTGCTGGGGCAGTGGTCGCATTTGCAGCATTTTTGTTCGCATTTGGGAGCCCAGCAGGGTCCGCATTTGTGACCCTTTTGGTGCATTTGTGATCATTGCAGGGGGAGGCCCCGGTTCGCATTTGCGATCATTATGTCGCAATTAGGGTTGGACACAACTTTTAAAAACGGGACTCAGGCCATTTATTTCATTTCACTTCTACACTTGGGTAATTTGGAAGCTTCCAAAGAGGAGATTTCAACCTAGCATTTTGAGGTAAGTTATTTCTACTTAATGTGAGTTTAATACTTGGGTTTTGGGTAGATTAACACATGAAAATTAGTAAAAATTATGGTATTAGAGAAAAATCTAGGGTTTTGGTAAAAATAAGATTTAACAACGAAATTTATTATGGAATGGAGTAAAAATCATATATTCTTGATCCTTAGGTTATGGGTAACAACTTTTTTCAAACAATTAGCGGAATCCGAGCACATGGGCCAAGGATGAATTTTAGGAACTTTGCATTTAGGGTTGGGAAATTACTCTAATAGCTAGACTATGAATTCTTGACCTTATATTGATTAGTTCTTACCCCATTTGATTTGTTTTGGATCTTTTAGCTCCGAATTGAGGATTTTGGGCAGGTTTTTGAGTTTGAAAGTAAGCTTTGGTGCAAGGTGAGTCTCCTTTTTAACCTCGTAAAAGGGAAATAAACCCCTAGGAGAATCAAACAAATCCATTGCAATGAAGCCTTGTTGGGGCAGTGGTCCATTTGCGATATTTTTGTTTGCATTTGCAACCCTTCTGTCGCATTTGCGATCATTGCAGGTGGAGGCCCAGTTCATATTTGCGATCATTTATGTCGCAAATGCGACATCAAAGGCTTGGACACGGCTTTTAAAAACGGGACTTAGGCTATTTAATTCATTTCACTTCTATGCGATTTGGGAGCTTCCAAACAGAGGATTTCAACCTAGCATTTTGAGGTAAGTTATTTCTACTTCATGTGAGTTTAATACTTGGGTTTGGGTAGATTAACACATGAAAAGTAGTAAAAATTATGGGATTAGAGAAAAAACATAGGGTTTTGGTAAAAACAAGATTTAATCACGAAATTTGTTACGGAATGGAGTAAAAATCATATATTCTTGATCCCTAGGTTATGGGTAACAAATTTCTTCAAATATTTCCGAAATCAGGGCATGTGGGCTCGGGGATGAATTTTAGGAACATTGTGATTGTCTGTGGAGACTACATAGATACGTGGTGACAATAGTCTGTGCATAGCTACTATTATGTTAATTGTCCGGGTAGTTTAGGGCCCGTATCATGCCATATTTGCAAATGCTTATGTTTTTACTTGCTAATAGGATCACTTAGGACATGTTAGTGATTTAAAAATAAATATAAACGGATGTATGCACTTACTTGAGCATTTGTATGAGTTTATTTTACTATAAATGCACCTTTATGTGCCTCCTTGATAATAATTTCTATTTGTGGATCGGGTTGATCGCCTCGGTAGGAATTGATACATCTATGGTTCGCGCCATTCGACCCTCTGGCAGTGCACAACTATTATTATGTTGGGCCGGACCGTACAACCTCGGCATAAAGTGCGCATGATATTTATGTGAAAATAATCCATTATATACTCTGTTTAACTGCTTTGAAGTGTAAATTATTATATGACATGACTGAGATTGATATATCATTTTTTCCCTAAATTCTTAGATTGTTATTATATTCATGCTAATCATGCTTAGAGTAAGCCTTATATACTATTATTGATATTGACCTTAGTAAGTGTCAAATCGACCCCTCATCACTACTTCTTTGAGGTTAGACTGGATTCTTGCTGGGTACATATTGTTTATGTACTCACACTATGCTTATGTAGTTAACTATATAGGATCTTAGACAGGTATATCTGGTTACCCCTCTGGCACGTGTTCCTGATTCCTGTTCGAGATCCCACGGTGAGCTGCCCCTTCTGAGACATTCTGCATCATGCCAGAGTTCTCTTATTTTGTCGTTGGTTATGCACTATTTATTCTATTTCGGGCAGCAGGATAGTAGTATTTTGTATATTCTACTAGTTGCCCTAGTACTTGTGACACTAGTTCCTGGCATACACTATAGACTATTATTTTAGGTTGCATTTCTATTGTTATGAAAAATTGTGTATTTTCAATCGGTAAAAATATAATCTAACTAAATGTTGGAAATGTTTTGGTAACATAAATGGAATTAACTAGTTCATTCGGATTGGATCGCCTGACAATGGTGTTGGGCGCCATCACGACCTATAATGGAATTTGGGTTATGACAACATGGTATCAGAGCAATACATTCAAGTAGGTCTCACAAGTCATGGGAAAACCTAATAGAGTCTTGTGGATCGATACGGAGACGTCTGCACTTATCTTCGAGAGACTATAGGGTGTTGGGAACTACTCTTTATTCATCTTCTATCGTGCAGTCGATGTTATTCTAAATTTCCTTCTTCTATTCTCTCACAGATGTTAAGGACGCGTGCAATAGATGTTCCAGACCCGGGAGTAGCTGCTCCCCTCATTGCTAGAGGCCGCGTCAGAAGCCGAGGGAGGGCACCATCCCAAGGTAGGTGACAAGGGATTCCCAGAGCTTCCCCAGTTGCACCATCGAAAGATCCTACAGGGGATCTCATTATTGAGGAACATAGCAATGTGCCCGCAGCTGAGCCCACCCCATCGGACTTTATGACGACACCGAGTTTCAAGGAGATCATGGGATATATGTTGCGGTTCATGGATACCATAACTCAGGTTGGTTTATTCCCAAAAGATCCAGCTACATCTCAAGCGGGAGGCGGAGCACAAACCCTTACTACTCAGGCTCCAGGCCATGCAGCTGCAGTATATCAGACTCCGGGTGCATAACCTGCGGATGGGGCTCAGCTAGTTGCCGCAGTGGTACCCGAGCCTAGATCAGCTGTGGATGGCGATCCGTAGAAGTTATTAGATAGATGGACTAGGTTAAACCCTCCTATCTTGGGGGACGAGCATTATGAGGATGCCCATAATTACATGGATACGTACAGGGACAGACTACACGATATGAGGATATTGGAGTTTCATGGGGTTGACTTCACTACTTTCCATCTCGAGGGCAGAGCCCGTAGATGGTTACAGTCTTATATTCTTGGCAGGCCAACAAGTTCACCTCCATCACTTAGGGTTAGTTCACACAGCTATTCCTGGATAGGTATATCCCACCCTCTGAGCTGGAAGAGGTGTGGTACAAATTTGAGCAGCTTGAGCAGGGTAAGATGTCGGTGACCGACTATGAGGTGAGGATTTCTGAGTTATCCTACCATGCATTGACGATACCTCCTACTGATGTAGAGAGGTTGCAGAGGTTCGTTGTAGGGTTGCATTCTAGCATTAGGGCCAACATGGCCCGAGAGGTGGAGTTGGGGACTCCTTATCAGCTAGTGGTCCAGATTGCTCGGATAATTGAGGGCTACCATCTGAGAGGTAGGGAGCAGATCCACCAGGACAAGAGGGCTAGATTCTCTGGAGAGTTCAAAGGCACCCCATCTAGGGGCAGAGGTAAGTTTAGGAAGGGTTAGCCTAACAGGCCCCCACATTAAGCACTACCACCTCCTCGAGGTGCTCCAGCGCGCCCCTATTTTAGTGCCATACTAGAGATTTCTTATCACCCTCTAGCTATTTAGGGTTCCTCCAGTGGGTATTCAAGTCCCCAAGGTTCTTCTGGTTCCTATCTCAATTCTATACCATAGAGTTCATATCGTCCACCGGCTATTTAGGCTTCTTCCTGTAGGTTTACAAGCTATCAGGGCCAGACAACATGGTAGCAAGTCACCGCTCCGCAAGGTTGTTTTGAGTACGGAGATCTTGGTTATATGAGGAGATACTAACCTACGCTTCGAGGCAAGGCAGTACAACAGGGTCAGTAGCCCATGATTACAGCACCGATTTCCTAGCCGCCTAGAGGCGCAGGCCAGACTGGTAGGGGCCATCCTAGAGGTGGAGGCTAGGCAGGGAGAGGTCAGCCAAGTACTACTCAGTCAGGTGGAGGCTAGCCAGTCGGCGCTCCAGCCAGATTCTATGCTTTTCCGGCCAGACCAAATGCATTGGCCTCTAATACAATTATCACATGTATTTTTTCCGTCTTTGGTAGGGATTCTTCAGTGCTATTTGATCCAGGGTCTACCTATTCATATGTATCATCTATGTTTTCTCATTTCCTGGATATTCCTCGTGAGTCCTTGAATTCTCCTGTTCATGTGTCTATTGTTATGGGCGATTATGTGGTTGTGGATCTGATTTACCGGTCCTGTGTGGTCGATTTCTGTGGTTTCATGACTAGAGTAGATCTCATGCTGCTTGATATGACTGAATTTGAGGTCATCCTAGGCATGGATTAGTTATCCCCATACCACGTTGTCCTGGATTGCCATGCCAAGACCGTTACTTTAGCTATGCTAGAGTTGCCAAGGTTGTAGTGGAAGTGTTCCTCAATTAGTACTTCTAGTCAGGTGATGTCTTTTCTGAAGGCTCGACATATGGACGAGAAGGGTTGTTTGGTTTATCTAGCCTATGTTCGGGACACCACCACAGAGTTTTCGACAATTGATTCAGTTCCAGTAGTCTAGGAGTTTGCCGATATGTTTGCTTCGGACCTTCCTAGCAAGCCACCGGATCGTGATATTGATTTTTGTATTGACTTGGCTCTAGTCACCCGGCCTATATCTATCCCACCATAGAGTATGGCTCTGAAACAGTTAAAGGTACAACTTGAGGAGTTGTTAGCAAAGGGGTTTGTTAGACCGAGTGTAACACCATGGGGTGCACCAGTGTTGTTTGTAAAGAAGAAGGATTGGACCATGCGGATGTTCATTGATTACCACCAGTTGAACAAGGCTACCATCAAGAACAAATACCTGTTATCGCACATTGATGACCCGTTCCACCAGTTGCATATTGCAAGGGTGTTCTCTATGATCGACTTGAGATCAGGGTACCTTCAATTGAAGATTCGGGACTCAGATGTTCCGAAGACTACTTTCCATACTAGATACGGCTATTATGAGTTTCTGGTGATGTCCTTTGGCTTGACTAATGCTGCAACGACGTTTATGGACTTGATGGACAGAGTGTTCAGGCCTTACATTGATTCCTTTGTTATCTTATTAATTGGTGATATCTTGATATACTCACGTTGCCTGGGAGAGCACGAGCAACATTTTAGAGTAGTTCTTCAGACCTTGCGAGAGCATAAGCTATATGCCAAGTTCGCCAAGTGTGAGTTTTGGATAGAGTCAGTGGCATTCTTGGGGCATATTATGTCAGGAGAGGGTATTAAGGTGGATCCCATGAAGATTGATGTAGTTCGGAGTTGGCCACATCCTACTTCGGTGACCGAGATTAGAAGTTTCTTGGGGTTAGCAAGTTATTATCGTCGATTCCTGCAGGGTTTTTCATCTATTACATCACCTCTGACTAGATTGACCCAGAAGGGTGCATCTTTCCGTTGGTCCGATGATTTTGAGACTAGCTTCCAAAAGCTCAAGATATCTTTGACTACAGCACCGGTTTTAGGGTTGCCTTCCGGTTCGGGGATGTATACTATATATTGCGACGCCTCATGCGCTGGCTTGGGATATGTATTGATTTAAGGGGATGAGTTATTTCATATGCTTCTCATCGACTAAAGATTCATGAGAAGAATTACCCTATGCACCACTTGGAGTTAGTAGCGATTGTTCATGCTCTTAAGATATGGAGGCATTATCTGTATGGGGTGACATGTGAGGTTTACACCGATCATCACAACTTGCAGCACTTGTTCAAATAGACGTATTTCAATTTAAGAGGGCATAGGTGGCTGATCAAATCAAACCCTACACCACTACAGAGTGGCGAGAGCGGTCGATGCAGCTTTTACCTGAAAAGGTCGGGATCGAATCCACAGGGAGCTAGATTTGGAAATTGGATTCATATCTAAACTAGCAATGCGAAATGCTCTTAATTATGCTTCCAATTATAACTTCTTGCTTTGAATTCTAATATTATACTACTGAGATTCTAAATTAAATTAGGAATAATTGCTTGAAAGGTTTTCTAAATAGGTAACGAGGCACAAGGGAAGTGACCTTTCCCTAGGTGAATACTTGATGGGTTCGAAAGTCTAAGGCAAAGTTTTTATGTTTGGGATCGCGATATAGCCAATGCACGACACTACTCACTCTATACCTCTCGGTAGCTTGAGTGAATTTTCCCTAATTAACTTTCTGAAGACCAATTGTGTGTTGAGATTAAAGAAGCAATGTAGACTCTAGTCGGGTATTACTATCTCTATGTATAACCTTATTGGGGCTATCAATCTCTTGAGTACACCCCAATTCCTTGTTGAACTGATTACCTAGACTCAAGCTCTCTTTCTCATTTAGATCCCAAGTCAAATAGGCACAAATTAGTGTTTGCAACCACTAATCCAACATAGAAAATACTAATCAGTTCAAATATCAACCACCCATAAACATCTAAGCCTTAAAACACAAGACCTACAAATACCCACACTAGGGTTGAGCCACAACCCTAGCTAATGAGTCTAGCTACTCATAATAATGGAAGAAAATAGATAATTAGATGAAGAATAACCCATATAATATGTTTACAAGCTAAGAATTAAATATTCAATGTTGAACTAGCCATAAAATTACTCACTATAGGTACAAAACAGCCTTCATGTGCTCAGCTAAAAGTTAGATACCCTAAAAATCTGAAAAAGAACTATTTATACAAGGCCAAATTTTTCGGACAAAAATACCCCTGACGGAGGTACTGCTGCGGAAAAGGCAACGTGGCCACAGTGAGGCATTTTAGCTTCATTTCCCAGACTCTGAATCTGGCCACCGAGGATAGCATAAAATACACCGCGGATGAGGTGGCTTCACTGCGTTTTGCACAAAATATATTGCGGCCGCGGCGAGGCTATTTTCGATTCGCACAAAATGGTTTGCGGCCGTAGTGCTTGAACTTCCAAAATTTGCATCTCTCTAAATTTTTCCACCGCAGAATGCACTAAATGTACTACGGTCATGGTAGATCTTCTACGACTGCAGTGGATTTTATGCTGCAGTAGTGACATGCCTTGTTCTTGGTACTTATGCAAGTTTCACTCATTTTTTATCTGATTTTGCCTACTTGTCACTTTTTTTACCAAACCCTGCAAACAAGAGCCACATGTAAGCCTTTGAGACTATTTGTATACATTTCTAATCAAAACTTAGTAAAAATGAGTGTAAAATGAACTAGAATACCTAGTTATCAACTCCCCCAAACTTAAGCTTTTGCTTGTCCTCAAGCAAACAAAATAAGTCTCACAACCTTAAGAATACAACCAAGAAAATTCAGCTTACCTAAACTGACCTCATCTAGCATAAATTGGGACTAACAATTGCCCTCAATTCAAATGGATCATTAACAACATTCAACCTTTGAAACATCATGGTTTTAGTGTGACACAAAAACATCAAGGATTGACTCAACTCATCAAAGAAACTCTTTATATTACTTTGGTCATTGTGGAACCCACACTGATACTCCTCGACTCTCCATGATCAAACCTCACTTTTAGGTTGTAGCACTCAGAATGAGGATTGTGGAAAACACACTCATCTCTCCCAAAGAAAGGTCACAATTCTGGCTCTAAGTACCATAAGCTTGCCCCTCATGTGAGTCACCACTAATGTAAGCTTCATTCAAATCAAGATCATATAGGACTTTTGTGGAGATATAGTGAAGGCTTTTTGTTCAGGGTAAGAAGTATTTGGTCTATGTAGTTTCCATCATCCCTCAAGCACTTCAATTGCTTTATTTTGGTACACATTCTCTTGAATTTTTACGTCATTTACTTCTTTATTAGGGGTTAGATGGACATACTGTCACTCTTTCTTGTTCATTTCAAACCTTTTTCTCCTTTCTAAGCTTTCCACGCCTTTCATCACTTTACTTTTATTGAATCCCTTCATTTCTTCTATATTGTTCATTCTTTTTGAATTTTTGATTTTCTTTCTTTTTCTTTTTGCCTTTCCTTTTCTTTGCTTTTGTACCTTTTACCACTTTGATGCATTCCTCGTCTCTCCCCCCAAACTTATACTTTTGCCATGTACTAATGAAAGATTGGGTGCCAAGAGAGGGTCTATTTAAAACAGGTAAAGGCTTGTATCATGGTTTATGAAGGAAAAAGGGCTATGGCTCAAAGGGGTTGAGTAGGGACAATATCATTGGTAGGATATGGATATTTTCAATATATCATTCGGATCAAGGAGATCCTATAATCACTTTTCAAGTCAAACTACCCTTAGGATTTCACCTAGACAAACATTCAGGGCAAGTTCTATACTTAATGGCACAGGACTTGGAGTTCCAATTCAAATTCTCACCACACAAGCTATCGATTTGCTAAAGAGATAGAGTCGAGGGACCACAACAACCTTATCTAAGATTTGAACAACACACATGGTCCCAAAAAACCACTCGATGACTGTTGGCCAACACAAGAGTCTCAAGGTCACAACTATCACCATCCTATAAACACCAATTTGTTTTTGACCACAGGATCAAAGGCAAATGTGTTTGGCCTAAGTGAAGCTTTGTCTGAGGCACTATTACTCACTAGCTACTATTTACACAAAAATAAAAAGAAAATAGCTAAAGAAGGTTTTCATGCCATCCATCATCGGAAAGATCCACCTGGTTCACACAAATTCCACCTTTGGAAAGAACCATGGATCTAAGAAACTAAGGCTTATTGCACGCAAAACTCAAATTAGAAGCTACGAAAATAAAGTAAGAAGCTATGAAAAAAATGCGGAAAGTAAAATGAATATGTAAATTTAGAGAATATACAATTGAGGGAATGAATATATTCATCGGAAAGTAACTTTATATACACACCAAAGTTGCAAAGTACGAAAAGTGAAATAAAATGGTAAAATTATGTACATACCCAAAGTGAAAATTAAAGCATAATAAAACGAAAATAGTATCATATTTACAGCCCAGTATCATCAAAATAGGGCTACCCCCTCAAATCTAAGCATTGTCCTAAATTCTAACAAACCAAAAATAGCTCAAACAAAAAGATAGAGAGTAAAGAAACCTCCCTATTGGTCCTGGGTTTGCACCGAATCATGTGCCTGGGTCCCTAGGCCCTGTGACTGCTCGAGAGCCTGTGACTGGATCCTTGTAACCTGTGTTTGCACTGAGGCCTGGGCTTTTACTAGGACCTGGGGCTGACTAGAGGAACCTTCCTGAGGCTCTGCCAACTCCATCACTGCGTCATTAGTACTGGGAGTCACCCTTCTCCTCTTTGGTTCCCTCTATAAATCTTGCTCCTGCTCAGGCTGGACTGCTGAGGTCGGGACATGCAATAGTAGCTCCGATGGCAAGTGATCAGCAGCCTTCATGTTATCCACTTCGACCCTCAACTCTTTCACAGACTCTTTTGATGCTCTCGTATTTCTCAGCTTCTTTGTTTCCTTTCCTAGCTCCTTCAGTGTCTTCCCATGAGTACCTACAACATCCAATATCAATTGCTGGTTCTCCATGAGCTTCTTCTGGTTGACAAAAAGCTCTTTCAGAGTATCTTTCACTAATTGTGGAACCTATGGCTGAGGGGGTACAGACTGGGCTGCCACCGAAGTAGAAAGCACAAACACCTTAGAAGTAGCTGCCTGCATCCAGTTGTTGATACTGGCAAGTGTCTGGCTCAAATAGTGGGCAGTCAATGGGTAGGCTGAAGATTAAAGGCTATCTGGAGTAGTGGTAGTAGAGGGTCCTAGGGCAGTATCTGGGATAGATGAGAAGGAGCTACTACTACTACTGGCTCTTCAAACTGGCCAGTAGACGCAGTAGATTTGTCTTTAGGATCTTTTCCTTTTGGGTTGTCTTCATTTTTCAGGATGTACCCGAAAAAGGTGCCTTTGGCTTCACCTTCACATCAAACTTCCTTTTCTCCACCTCCAGGTCATCAAAGTACATTGTTAGGAAATTTGGGATGGGATATGATCTATCACCAGCATTGACCACCCATGAGATCAATTGATGCCACCAAGATTGCCCGGGAGACAACGAGAGAGTTCTCATGAGTAGTGGGGTCCAGCCTGCTGCACACGAATGTCTCCCACCCCTTTGCTTCAAAGTTCAAGGTCCTCCTCAAAATTGTGACTCCTGCTGTCAATCATGCTGGAGTAGTACCAGGGAGTGCCAAGTACTCTGCCACCCACGGACGAGCTGCCTCATCCAATGCCAACTTTTCTAAATACAGTGATTCATCTTCCTCAAAAAAGCCCAGCTAGTCATTGATTGTCTACCATAAACTTCATTGTCAAGTTCCGCACCTTAGTCACTTTGGTGCCCTTTTTGATGTGGGCAGCACTAGTGTAAAACTCCCTGACTAAGTGCTCATTCGCCTTCTTAACGTTGCCTGTTAAATATTCCCATCCCCCCTTCTCTCTGAATTGCCTCTGCCCGTTAGGGTTGTGAGGTATAAGGTCCTTCTCAGTGAACGTCCTCTCAAGTATCAATTTCCTCTCGGGCCACCACTTCTGCACTTGTGGTAAGCTATTTCACTAACAAATCTATCTTGCCAAACATCCGAGTTTCTAGTTCTCTCCACCCCCACCCCCACCCCCACCCCCGGTTTGGGGCACACCCTATCCTTCTTCTTCTATGGGATCCTCACCGGGTGTTAAAGTTGTAGGTTAGGTAGAAGAAGTACTGTCACCGCTCTCGGCTGAGCCCTTAGACGACTTAGAAGAAATATGAATTGAAGCTCGAACAGTAGGAGAGACCGAAGGGGTATCTTCATCTCTCAATATCATCTTATCAGAGAACTCAGGGACATACTCCGGCACTGAATCAGACTCAGATGCCTCCGGGGAGGGTACATACTCACTTCCCTTTAAATAGGAAGTAGCTCTATCCGCAGCCTTGATTAGTTTTCTTGTTTCTCCGATTTCTTTCCGAACTTGCAGGGTCAATCTTATCATTCCTCATCCCCTACCCCGGGAGGACTCTACTTTTCTCTTTTGCTTTTAACCACCACCTCGGGATTGAACCATTTTTCTGCAAGTGGAATTCAGTTAAAGGTTGTTAGTATCACAGTATCACAACAGATAGTGAAGATGATGTATGAAAGCAACTGACTGCGCACCGCATTAAAAGCAGTGCGGCCGCAAAGGCACCATCGTGGACTGCACAAAATGGTACCGTGGTCTGCAGTGAGGTGGGGTTCAAACTACCCACTCTCTGAATAAGGGCACCGCGGACCGCAAGAAATGGTCTCCGGTCGCGGTAGGGCAGCGCGGACCACAAAAAATCGACTGTGGCCGCAGTCCCTAAAATGCACTCCTCTAAAGTTTTACAGCGCGAACCACATAAAAACAATCGCAGCTGCAAAGACGCACCGCGGAGCTCATAAAATCCGTTGCGTTCCATGGTAAACATCACTCAGTAGTACCAACCTAGGGTTTCAATGTTTTTCTCATTTTTAGCTTAAATTCACTTATTATCAAGACTTTAGGTATTAAACCATCATTTTTCACTAATTAACCCTAATCTAAATGGCATGATGTAACCCTACGCTACAAATTGAAAGAAAGAGATAAGAAAAAGAAGTACAACTAACTAATTAAAAGCTAATAAAACCAAGTTAAAAACTAGGGAAAGATTAAAAGTACAAGTAATGAGATGCAGTAAAGATGAATGAGCATTAGTGATTGAATTTGCACAGTTAGGGCTTGATGAACAATTAATTTTTTTTCTAATTGGAAAGCAAAAGATTGAAAACTATAAATGAAGACCTAAGGTCCTATTTATAGGAAAACGACCTGGGACCCACGTTACCTACCCACCGCGGTTGCATAAAATGCATCGCGGACCGTGGTGGTTTACCACTTGAAGCATTGGAGAGAACACCACTGTAGACCGCACAAAAAGCTTCACGGCAGCGGTAGGTCACTGCAGACTGCACAAAATGCATTGCGGCCATGGTGACAATCTTTAGAGAACCCCCATTTGTAACTATTCACTACTGCGTACCGCATTGAAATTTTTCCCCAGCACTAAGGCCATTGTGTCAGCGAAAAATGCAGTGCGGCTGCAGTGCAAACTTCAGAGAGTGTACATTTTTCTAACTTGGTCCTGCACATCATCAAAATAACCCTATACATATCTCACAACCAGTTAGTCTAAAAGCAAATCCTACACTAAAAAGAAAATCAAAGAAAAACAAAAAGAAAGACACATTGGTTGCCACCCAAGAAGCGCCTAATTTAAAGTCGCGACACGAAGCAGGTTACCATCAAGTCACTTCAGATGGATCATTACCACCACTTAGTTGCCATCAATCTTGACATGATAGTGCTTAACTCTATGCCCATTAACTCTGAAGATCTGTCCTTTTTTGTTTTTCAAGTCAAGTGCACCAAACGGAGTCACAAGCACCACTTCAAAATGTCCACTCCATTTTGACTTAAGCTTTCTCGGAAACAGACGTAGCCGAGAATTGAACAAGAGAACCAAATCACCCACTTTGAACTCCTTGCTATGAGCATACTTGTCATGAAGTTACATCATCTTGTTCTTATACACGGACGAACTGGAGTAGGCATGGAATGGGAATTTATTAAATTCATCAAGCTGCTCCACATGAAGGTTTATTGCCACATCTCATTCAAGATTCAGCTTCCTCAAAGCCCACATGGCCTTGTGTTCTAACTCAACTGGAAGATGGCAAGCTTTCCCAAACACCAACCTGTACAGAGACATATCAATCAAAGTCTTGTAAGCAGTCCTATAATCCCATAGAGCACCATCCAATTTCTTTGAATTTGAATTAATCATCTTTGACAACATACTCTTGATTTTCCTGTTCGATACTTCAGCTTGGCTACTCGCCTGAGGATGATAAGGAGTTGAAACTTTGTGATTGACACCATACTTTGCAAGCAAAGTGTCAAAAGCTCTATTGAAAAAATGAGAACCCCCCCCCCATCACTTATGATTGCTCGCGCAGTGCCAAACCTAGTAAAAATACTCTTCTTAAGAAACGCAACAACACTTCGGGTATCATTATTGGGTAAAGCCACGGCTTCAACCCACTTTGAAACATAGTCAACTACCACTGGAATAAAAGTATTTCCACATGAACTAACAAATGAGCCCATGAAATCTACGCCCTACACATCAAAAATATCAACTTCGAGAATGGTGTTAAGAGGCATCTCATCCTTCTTCGAAATACCGCCCGCTCTTTGACATTCGTCACATCTCTTCACAAGTTCACTTGCATCTTTGTACAAAGATGGCTAGTAAAACCCACAACTAAGAATCTTCGAAGATGTCCTCGCCCCATTGTGATGGCCACCATAGGGAGAGGAATGACAATCCTCTAAGATACTCAATTGCTCCTCCTTAGGAACACATCTTCGGATCAGATCGACAGTGCATATCTTGAACAAGTATGGCTCATCCCAATAGAAATCCAAACTATCCCGTTTGAGCTTCTTACTTTGGTTAGAAGAGAGATCACACGAGATTATATGAGTCACAAGGAAATTAGCAACGTATGTAAACCATGGCATATCATTTACCGACACCGAAAGGATTTGGTCATCTAGAAATGAATCGTTTATCTCTAGGCCATCACGAGGCCTCCCCTCCTCCTCCAAACAAGACATATGGTCCGCCACTTCATTTTCACTACCTTTCCGGTCCACAATCTCCAAATCAAACTCTTGAAGTAACAAAACCCATCGCATCAGCCTAGGTTTGGAATCCTTCTTCGACATTAAGTATCGAAGTGCAGCATGATCGGTATGAACTATGACCTTGGCCCCCGTGAGATACTGCCAAAATTTTTCCATTGCTAACACAATAGCCAAAAATTCTTTTTCAGCCACCATGTAATTCACTTGAGCATCATTCATTTTCTTGCTCGCGTAATACACCGGATGAAATATTTTGTTCGCTCTTTGACCAAAAACTGCCCCAACCGCAACATCACTCGCGTCACACATGAGCTTGAAAGGAAAGCTTCAATTGGGTGCAATAATAATGGGGGAGGTGATCAACTTGTACTTGAGGAGTTCCAAATATGTCATGCATTCCTCATTGAACACGAACTTTGCATCATTTTCCAAAAGTTTGCACAAAGGATTCACTACCTTCGAAAAGTCTTTGATAAATCTCCGATAGAACCCCGCATGTCCAAGAAAACGTCTAACCCCCTTTACTGAAGTAGGGGGAGAGAGCCTTGAAATCACTTCTATTTTAGCTTTGTCCACCTCTATACCATGCTTTGAAATTTTAAGGCCAAGGACTATGCCCTCCTCAAACATGAAGTGCCATTTTTCCCAATTGAGCACAAGATTGGTTTCTTCACACTGGGCCAACACCCTATTAAGATTGTTCAAGCATTCATCAAATGTGTCCCCACAACACTAAATTCGTCCATGAACACCTCAAAAATATCTTCCACCAGGTTGGTAAAAATGGCCATCATACATCGCTGGAATGTGGTCGGTACATTACACAACCTGAATGGCATCCTAGAAAGGGAAATGGTACCATATGGAAAAGTTAAGGTTGTCTTCTCCTAATCTTCTAGAGCAATCAAAATTTTGTTGTACCTAGAATACCCATCCAAGAAATAGCAAAAGTCACGCCCAGCAAGTCTATCAAACATCTGGTCAAGAAAAGGCAATGGAAAGTGATCCTTGCAGTCACTGTTTTCAACTTACGGTAATCCATGGACACCCTCCATCCGGTGACAGTCCTGGTAGGAATCAACTCATTCTGTGCATTGATAACCACGGTCATACCACCCTTCTTTAGCACACATTGCACTGGCAAAGTCCAAGAGCTATTAGAGATGGGGTACACAACCCCAACATCCAACCACTTGATTACCTCCTTTTTCAGAACTTCTTGCATTGCCTCATTCAACCTTCTTTGATATTTCAAGGAGGGATTTGCATCATCTTCAAGAATAATCTTGTGCATACAAAAGGCGGGGATTATCCCCGAATATCAGCTAAAGTCCTCCCAATTTCCTTCTTCCATTTTTGGAGCAGCGCCAATGTGGTATCTACCTGCATGTTAGTAAGATAAGAGGAAAGAATAACTAGAAAAGTTGAACTAGGGCCTAAGAATTCATACCTGAGGTGTGGAGACAATAGCTTCAACTCCAACATGGGAGGTTTCTCGATTGAGGGTTTTGTTGGTGGAGTCTTCCTTTTCTCAAGATCCAATATAAGAGTAAGAGACCATTCCATGTAAAGCATTAACACACTCCACCCGGCTTCATCCTCATTTACATTAAGATTCAACAATACCGCCTCTAACGGGTCCTCCACATCAAACACTGCACTTATATCATGAATTATCATCTGTGACAAGATCCACGAATAAGGACACGCCAGTACACTTGGGCTTCTTCATTGACCTACACACATGAAAGACCACTTTTTCATCACCCACCCGAAAGGTGAGTTCCTCTGCTTCCATATCAATTAAGGCTTTCCCATTAGCAAGGAAAGGTCTTCCTAAAACTACAGGCACCTCAAAATTGGCCTCACAGTCAAGAATCACAAAATCAGTTGGTAAGATAAATTTGGCCACCCGGACGAGAACATCATCAATTATACCCAAGGGCCTCTTCATCGATCTATCTGCCATTTGCAATCTCATAGAAGTCGGTCTCGGTTGTCCAATACCCAAAGTCTTTAAAACTGAGTAGGGCATCATGTTCATACTCTACCCCAAATAACATAGAGCTTTTGCAAAGTCTGCACCCTCAATAGTGCACGGAATGGTGAAAGCACCGGGATCTTCTTACTTGAGAACCATTGAATGTGCTATAGCACTAACTTGGTGGGTCATCTTGATAGTTTCACAGTCCATAGATTTTTTCTTTGTCACCAAGTCTTTCATGAATTTAGCATAACTCGGCATCTGCACTAAAGCCTCCACTAAAGGCACATTAATGGATAAGCTCTTCATCATGTCAATGAATTTTTTTAATGAGTTCTCATTTTTCTACTTTGCAAGCCTTTGAGGATAAGGTGGAGGTGGCCTTGGCAAAGGAGCCTTGGCTTTAGGCACAACCATATCCGACATATCTATTACGTGTTTCCTAGATGTGTTCATGTCATTCTAAGTTTCCACCTCGGTATTTTTGATATCAATCATCACATCTTAATTCAAGTTATCATCAATCACATTTTCAACCGTCGAATGGATCTCATCCTCTTGCAAATCAACTTCATCACTCAAAATTTCTTTTTGTTTGGAGGTATTCACATCACCGCCTCATCCACTTCTTGTATTTACCGCCATTGCATGTCCGGTATTGTTCCCACCATCAGGATGACTACCATATCACTAGGTAGAGCTCTCTTAGGGCGAGTTTTCAAGGATTGTGAGATTTGGCCTTGCTGAACCTCCAAGTGTCCGATTGAAGTATTATGGGATGCCAACTGAGTATCGGAGTCAGCATTCCTTTTCATCATCTATTCAAACATCATTTCAATTCTCCCCATGTCATTATTGGATGAACTATGATCTTAGGATGGGAATGGGAGTTTGGATTGTTCGGTTGTTGATACATTGGGGGCCTTTGAAAGCATTGCCCCCGATTTCCCTAATTGTTATTGTTCCAACCACCCTAATTGTTGTTCCACCCTAGTTGTTGTTCTTGCTGCTCCAGTTACCCTAATTGTTCTGATTATTGTTCTGGTTGCTCCAATTTGAATTTTGGTTGTTGTTCCCCCAATTATTGTTCCCTTGTTGTTGATTTCCCCAATTGCCTTCGGATCTTCGTTGTTGTTGTTGGTTGGAAGAATTTCCCCTCTAGACTTGATAGTTGTTTACGTATTGCACTTCTTCATTTTGCTTATCATAACCATCATATTAGAACCCACCACTGTCTTCGTCATATTGATTTGAACTCCCTTGGTTCTGTTGGACTCTTTGTCTTCTTTTGTTCACTAGTATATTGACACCCTTATTTGCTAACTGGTTCATTGTTGTTGTAAGTTCTGTTATTGCATGTCCATGATCATGAAGCTCCTTGTGCAAGTGAATGATCGTGGGGTCACCATGTGGCACATTTGCCCTACTTTTCCAAGTGGAAGAAGCATCTGCCGTCTCATCCAATACCTCACACGCTTGATCATACGGTGTATTCATGAACTTGTCCCCGGCAAGTTGGTTCACTATGCACTAGTTAGTGATGTTAATGCCCCAGTAAAAATTTTGTTGTATCATTGCCTCAGTCATATCATTATTGGGACACTCCTTTACCATAGTCCGGTACCTCTCCCAAATTTCATGCCATGGTTCGTTGGGCTCCTGTTTGAAAGCTAAGATTTCATCCCTCAAAGTCTCCATGTGCCCCGGCGAGAAAATTTTTGCAATGAATATGTCTGCCAACTCATCCCATGTATTGATGGAGTGGTTGGGGAGTCTCTCTGGCCAATTTAGTGCCTTCCCTCAAAGAGATAAAAAGAATAGTCTCAACCAAAAGGCATCCTCGGACACATTCGTTTGCTTGCTCCCCCGGCATGTATCAACAAAACCCTTAAGGTACTTGTAAGTGTTCTGATCGGGAGCACCTATGAAATACCCTCGTTGTTCCAATAAGGTTAGCATCACATTGGAAATTTGAAAATTTCCCGCCCGGATCCGGGGTGGGACAATTGTACAAGCATATCTTAGGTTCAGAAGCACCCTATGGGCCACTCTTCGAGTTAGCGGGGGGAGGGTCTGGAACATTATCATTGGCATTAGCCTGGCGGCCTCTCCTTTGTCCTTGAGATATAAGAGGCACCTCATTTTCATCGATGTCATCAACCTCCTCCTCCGAGATCACATTTCCAAGAGGTCATTGTTGTTGTTTGCCACCATTTTGTACCTGAATTGGCGTCACACACAAATTAGTATCATAGAAGGAAAGTAAAAATATACACAAGACTATTTAGATAGCTAGCCAAAACCGTTAGCACCCCAGCAACGACACCAAAAAGTGACAACGTCCAACCCTACACCACTACAGAGAGGCGAGAGCGGTCGATGCGGCTTTTACCTAAGAAGGCCGGGATCGGATCCACTATGAGCTAGATTTGGGAATTGGATTCATATCTAAACTAGCAATGCATAATGCTATTAATTATGCATCCTATCATAATTGTTTGCTTTTTACTTCTAATATTATACTACTGAGACTCTAAATTAAACAAAGAATAATTACTTGAAAGGTTTTCTAAATAGGTAACGAGGCATTAGGGAAGTGACTTTACCCTAGGTGAATACTTGATGGGTTCTAAAGTCTAAGGCAAAGTTGTTATGGTTGGGATTGCAATATAGCCAATGCACGATACTAATCACTCTATACCTCTTGGTACCTTGAGTGAATTTGCCCTAACTGACTTTTTCAAGACCAATAGGGTGTCGAGATTATGCAAGCAATGTAGGATCAAGTTGGGTATTACTATCTCTAGGTTTAACCCTTTAATTGGGGCTATCAATCTCTTGAATACGCCCCAATTCCTTGTTGAACTGATTACCTAGACTCAAGCTCTCTTTCTCAACAAGAGACCAAGTCAAGTAGGCACAAATTAGTGTTTGCAACCACTAATCCTACATAGAAAATACTAATTAGTCCAAATATCAACCACATAAACATTTAATCCAAAAACACAAGACCCATCAAATTACCACACTATGGTTGAGCCAAAACTGGGTCTAGCTACTCATAATAATGGAAGAAAATGGATAATTACATGAAGAATAACCCATATAATATGTTTACAAGCTAAGAATTAAAGATTCAATGTTGAACTAGCCACAAAATTACTCAAAATAGGTCTAAAACGGCCTTCATGTGCTCAGCTAAAAGTTAGATACCCTAAAAATCTAAAAAAGAACTATTTATACAAGGCCAAATTTTATGGACAAAAATACCCCTGACGGAGGTACTGCAGACCGCGGAAAATGAACCGCAGCCACAGTGAGGCTTTTTAGCTTCATTTCCCAGGCTCTGAATCTGGCCAACGCAAACCGCATAAAATGCACTGCGACCGCGGTGGCTTCACTGCAGTCCGCACAAAATGGACTGCGGCCGTAGTGGCTTCCAATATTCCAACTCCCAAGTCTCTCAATATCCTCACCAAGGATGGCACAAAACGGACTGCGGCCGCGGTGAGGCTACTTTTGTCCGCACGAAATGGTCTGTGGCCGCGCTGCTTGAAATTCCAAAATTTGCATCTCTTTGATGTTTTCCACCGCAGACCGCACTAATGGACTACGACCGCGGTGGATCTTCTGTGGCTGTAGTGGATTTTATGCTATAGCAGTGCCTTACCCTGTTCTTTGTACTTTTACAAGTTTTACTACTTTTTAAGCTAATTTTTACTGCTTGTCACTTTTTTTACCAAACCCTGCAAACAAGTACAACATGCAAGTCTTTAGTACTATTTGTATACATTTCTAGTCAAAACTTAAGTAAAAAGGAGTATAAAATGAACTAGAATCCCTAGTTATCAGTGGTTAGAGTTACTAAAGGATTATGACATCACTATATTTATCATCGGGGCAAGGCAAATATGGTCGCAGATGCCTTGAGTAGGAAAGCAGAGAGTATGGGTAACTTGGAATTCATTTTAGTGGAGGAGAGGCCACTAGCCTTGGACATTCAGTCCTCGGCTAATAGACTTGTGAGATTTGACATTTCAAAGCCCAACCGTGTCCTTGCGTCTGTTGTTGCTCAGTCTTTATTATTGGGGTAGATTAAGGCTCCGCAGTTCAATGATCTGCATTTGGCAGTTCTCAGAGAGACAGTGCTACAGGGTAGTGCCAAGGAGGTTTCTATTGACGATGATGGTGTTCCGCGACTCCAGGGTCACCTATGTGTTTCTAATATCGATGGCTTGAGAGAGAGGATTCTGGAGGAGGCATCCAGGTGCTACAAAGATGTATCGTGACTTGAGGCAACATTATTGGTGGCGGCGGATGAAGAAAGACATAGTTGAGTATGTGGTTAGGTGCTTGAATTGCCAGCAGGTTAAGTATGAGCACTAGAGGCCAGGTGGTCTACTTCAGCAGATGCCTATAACTGAGTAGAAATGGGAGCGCATTACTATGGACTTCGTAGTTGGGTTACCGCGGATGTTGCTGATGTTTGATACAATTTGGGTTATTGACGACAGGTTGACCAAGTCGGCACACTTCATTCTAGTGGTGACTACTTACACTTTGAAGAGGTTGGCCCAGATCTACATTTGAGAGATAGTTCGATTGCACGGTGTGCCGATTTCCATGATATTAGATAGAGGTCCTCAGTTCACTTCCCATTTCTCGAGAGTTATTTAAAGTTAGTTGGGGACCCGTGAGGAGCTCAGCACAACATTCAATCCTCAGACCGACGGACAATGCAAATTTTGGAGGACATGATTAGTGCATGTGTGATTGACTTTGGAGGACAGTGGGACCAGTTCTTACCTTTGGCCGAGTTTGCTTACAATAAAAACTATCAGTCCAGCATCGAGATGGCCCCATTTGATGTTTTATACGGTCGATTATATCGTTCTCCTATCAGGTGGTTTGAGCCTAGAGAGGCTAAGTTGTATGGTACGAATTTGGTGAAAGATACCTTAGAGAAGGTAAAATTGATCCAGGAAAGACTTCACACAGCACAGTCCAGACATAAGATTTACGCAGATTAGAAGGCGCGTGATGTATCATTCATGGTCGGCGAAAAGGTCCTCTTGAAAATTTTGCTGATGAAGGGTATTATGAGATTCAGGAACAAGGGCAAGTTGAGCCTACGGTTTATTGGCCCATTTGAGGTGTTGAGGCGAGTTGGGGAGGTTGCTTATGATCTTGCTTTACCTCCTAGACTATCAGGAGTTCATCCAGTTTTTCACGTATCTATGTTTCGGAGGTATCACGCCGACTTGTCACATGTGCTAGATTTCAGTACTATCCGGCTAGATGAGAGCTTGGGTTATGAGGAGGATCCAAATTCCATTTTTCATAGACAGGATCGCCATTTGAGATCCAATATGATTTCTGTAGTGAAGGTTCAGTAGAGGGGCCAACCAGCCGAGGAGGTCACCTGGGAGTTCAAGGAGGACATGCACAGCAGATAGCCCTATATTTTTCCTAGCTCTGATAGTTTTCTATGTCCATTCGAGGACGAATGTTTGCTTAAGAGGTAGAGAATGTAATGACCCGACTGGTCATTTTGTTTTCTATGATCTCATTCCCCTAAATAAGACATCCCGTACGCGCTTCAACTGGTTTATAACTTGCGAGGTTGGTTGGTCCGGGATTGGAAGATTTTGGGTTGAAATCGGAACACTTGGTTCCTTAAGGTTGGCCTAAGGGAAAAGTTTGAATTTGGTCAATATTTTTAGTAAACGGACCCGAACTCGTGTTTTGACGGTCCCGGAGGGTCCGTAGTAAAATATGGGACTTGGGCGTATGCCCGGAATTCAATTCTGAGGTCCCTAGCCCAAGTAATGAATTTTTGTTAAAAATTGTTAAACTAAAATCTTAGGATTTAAAGAAATTGAATAATGCTTGATCGTGTTGGTATCAGGCTTGTATGTTAGTTTCGGAGCTCAATACACGTCCAATATAATAATTAAGTCATGTTTGTGAAATTTGGTGAGAAATGGAACTGATTTAACGTGATTCGGACGTTCGGTTGTAAAAATAGGAATTTCAAATGTTCTTAAGGATTTCATGTATTTGGTGTTAAATCCGAGGTTTTAGATTTTACTTCGGTGATTTGATCGCACGAGTAAGTTTGTATGAGGTTGTTAGACTTGTGTGAGTATTCGAAGTGGAGCCCCGAGGGCTCGGGTGAGTTTCGGATGTGGGTTGGGAGCGAAAAACACCCCAGTATTCTGGTTTTTCTGGGCAAAGTTGTAGGTCTAGCGAATGCGAGGAAATGTTTGGATTTGCGAGGAAAGCACTGTATTTGCGATGAAGCCCGATTGGGGCATTGGTCGCATTTGCAACATTTTCGTTCGCATTTGCAACCCTTCTGTCGCATTTGCGATCATTGCAGGGGGGAGGCCCAGTTCGTATTTGCGATCGTTTTGTCGCAATTGCAACTTCGCATTTGCAAACCTGATGTCGCAAATGAGACATCAGAGGCCTGGACACGGCTTTTAAAAACGGGACTTAGGCTATTTATTTCATTTCACTTCTACGCGATTTGGGCGCTTCCAAATAGGGGATTTCAACCTAGCATTTTGAGGTAAGTTATTTCTACTTAATGTGAGTTTAATACTTGGGTGTTGGGTAGATTAACACATGAAAATTAGTAAATATTATGGTATTAGAGAAAAACCTAGGGTTTTGTTAAAAATAAGATTTAACAAAGAAATTTGTTACGGAATGGAGTAAAAATCATATATTCTTGATCCTTAGGTTATGGGTAACAACTTTCTTCAAACAATTGGCAGAATCCGAGCACGTGGGCCAGGGATGAATTTTAGGAACTTTGCATTTAGGGTTGGGAAATTACGCTAATAGCTAGACTATGAACTCTTGAGCTTGTATTGACTATTCTTACCCCGTTTGATTAGTTTTGGATCTTTCAGCTCCGAATTGAGGATTTTGGGCACGTTTCTGAGTTTGAAAGTAAGCTTTGGTGCAAGGTGAGTCTCCTTTTTAACCTCGTAAAAGGGAAATAAACCCCTAGGAGAATCAAACAAAAACATGTGATTGTCTGTGGGGGCTACGTACATACGTGGTGATAAGAGTCAGTGCATAGCTACTGTAACGACCCGACCGGTCGTTTTAAGCCCTACCGCGTCGTTCAGCAGTGTGAGGCCATGAGCAACTTCATTTCAAGTATTGTGACTTGTTCGCATGGTCGGAATTTAAATTCAGGAAGATCGAAGTTAAATTAAAATGAAAATTCTCATTTGAGCAGCTTAAAGTTGAAAGAATGAACTAGGATTGGATCTTTGAGTAAACGACATTGGAATCAGGATATGAACATTCTAGCAGGTTCGTATGATGATATCGGACTTGGGCGTATGCCCGGATCGGGTTTTGGATGACCCAGGAGCGTTTTGGCGCCTATTGTAGAAGTTAGCATTTTGGAAGAAATTTCTTAAATTTGGCTTGGAGTGCATTTTAGCATTATCGATGTCCGTTTGGGATTCCGAGACAGGGAGTAGCTCCGTATGGTCATTCTGGAGTCGGGAGCGCGATCGGAAGTGAATTCAGAAGCCCGTAGGTCATTTTGAAGCCATTTGGCTAAAGATAGAAATTTGAAGGTTTTTGAGAAGTTTGTCCGGAAGTGGACTTTTTGATATCAGGGTCGGAATCCGATTCTGGAAGTTGGAGTAGGTCTGTAATGTCAAATATGGCTTGTGTGCAAAATTTGAGGTTAATCGGAAATGATTTGATAGGTTTAAACATCGGAAGTAGAAGTTGGAAAGTTCAAAGTTCATAATGTTCGAATCGGGGTGTTATTCATGGTTTTAGCATTGTTTGTTATGATTTAAGGCCACGAGCAAGTCCGTAATGTGTTTTGGGAGTGGTTGGTATGTTTGGTTGGGGTATCGGAGGTATCGGGGGCCTCGGGTGGATTCCGAGTGGCTAACGGATCAGATTTGGAGTTTGAGGAAGATCTGAAGCTGCTGCTTCTCGTATTTCCGCTTCTGCGGCTTTGGGACCGCAGAAGCGGCCCAGCAGAGGCGAGAATTTAACCACAGAAGCGGTTGGGACCAAAAAGAGGACCGCAGATGCGGTCGAGTAGCCGCAGAAGCAGTACCACACCTGCGGTCGAAGCATCACAGAAGCGAGAAAGGGGGACTTGTTAAGGAGCCGCAAAAGCGGCCTTTAGACTGCATAAGCAGAACCACTGATGCGGTATAGTTTCCGCAGAAGTGAAAAGACCTGGAGGCAGAAAGGTTGATTTAAATCGTGGGTTGAGTTCATTTCTCCCATTTCTTCATGCCTTGGGTGATTTTTGGGGAGCTTCAAGAGAGGATTTTTGTCGTCATGGTTAAGGTAATTTATCCCCATAACTTTTGAGTTTAATACATTAATTATGTATGAATTTTTAGCATGTAAATGGGTAGAAAATTGAGGGTTAGGGGAAGACCTAGAAAATTAGTGTTCTTGGATTTTGACCATGATTTTGAGTATGGAATTAAGAGAAAATCATATATTTGAGTTCGTGAGTTCATGGGTAAACTTTACCTTTGAGAAATTTCGGATTTCGGGCACGTAGGCCCGAGGGCATATTTGTCAACTTTTCGTTCGGGGTTAGGAATTGTTATAAATTGGGTTGTAAAGTATAATTGAGCATATATTAATGGATTTATATGATCGTTGGCTAGTTTTGGAGCATTGCGTGTTGGTGCAAGTCTTCGAAAGAATGTAGAATGTCGGCTGTGGATCTTCGGAGCGAGGTGAGTTTCCTTTCTAATCTTGTGAGGGGGAATTTACCCCATAGGTAAGTTAAACTGGTTAAGTGCTCCTATTTGTGGAGGCTACGTACGCACGAGGTGACGAGAGTCCGTGAGTAGCTACTATTATGCTATTGTTCGGGTAGTCTACGGCATAAAAGCATGTTATATTTGAATTAATTGTGAACCCATTTATGGTTTGAATTGCTTAGATCACATTAAATTAATAAATGGATTTCTAAAAAGACTTAAGCTTCGTTTTCTCAATTATTAAAGAGAATATGACTTTCTTGGATAATTTCTCCATGTTGACTTCTTGACTGATTGTCTGTCTGTGTGTGTTTATTTTGGAACGGGCCAAAGGCCTCGGCAGATTAATAGATGCATCTATAGGCGCGTCGTCGACCCTCGATAAGTGCACATTTATTTCTTTTGGATCGGGCCGTCGCCTCGGTATGATTTGTGCATGCTTGTATTGCTGCCTGGACTTATTTAAATTGTTACATGCCTCACTCTGGCTCGAGATCATTTTGTTAATAATGAAAAGAAATCTTGGAAAAATTTCCTATGAAAGAATTATGTGTTTACTTGTTTCCTCTATCTGGATTAAAATCATGTTTATAAAATAAATCCACTATTTAGTATATACATAATAAGGATGAATCATTATTGGACCATTAGAGAGCGTCAAGTTGACCATCTCGTCTCTACCCCTTCGGGATTAGGCGGGATACTCACTGAATACACGTTGATTACGTACTCATACTACACTTCTGTGCATTTTTGCTGCACAGGTATATATACTTGTAGCAGCTTACTCGGTATAGCAGCACGGACGTTTCTGGGACTAGGTGAGCTGCATCATTCGAGGCGACCACAGCTAGGGTAGTCCCTTCGAGTGTACTGTATTTACTTTTCGTCCACTGTATTCCGGACGGACGTTGTATTTTATTTTCCTTATCAGTAGTTGCTAATGCACTTGTGACACCAGGTTCCTGGGATAGTTTGAAGTATTGTATTAACTGTTCAACATTTAAATTTGATTTGAAACTATATCCTTTAAAATTTCTTAATAATGAAAGAAAAATCCTGGATTTCAAAAGTGTTAAAATGAGATTTAATTAAGTATTTGAGTTGGCTGGCCTGACGGCAGCGTCCGGCGCCACCACGACCTTTAGTGGATTTGGGGTCGTGACAACTTGGTATCAGAGCACTAGGTTCCCGTCGGTCTCACGAGTCATGAGCAATTCTAGTAGAGTCTCGCGGATCAGTACGGAGACATCTGTACTTATCCTCGGGAGGCTACAGGGCAGTTAGGAGTACTTCCCTTCTTGATTTCCTCATCGTGCGGTTCGATTCCTTTGAGGCTTATGCCTTTGATTTCTTCCTAATCAATCTTACGCAAGCATTTGTTGTAAATCAAAATTTGAAGGATTGTAATGGCACTACAAATGTGGTGTGGGATGATTCTCCTGGTATAGTTGATTGGACTATTATAGTCGCATTATGGAGGGATATTCTATTGTTTCAGCTCAGTAATAGAACTTCTAAGAGCCTTGAGGCTAGGCACATGTTGTCATGATGGTTATGAGCGATTATTCCGCAGTGTTGTTTTAATGGTAGGGTGCTGCCCATATGTCGGGGAAGTGAACGAATTGAAGGGTGGTTTACTCAGCGTGTAATCTAGGGATTCATTATTTTATTCCTGGCAGGGGAAAGTCAATCGAACTAAGGATGGTCAGGTGTTGGTTGGTGAAAGTAATGAGGCTTGGTATTTGCAAGCGTTGTTGAGCTTTCTTTTATGAGAGGGTATCGTGGTCCTGATTGAACATACTAAATTGTTGGTGTTATAATCTTCTACAATTCGCCTTTATGGCAGGGTATTGTGAAATAATATTGGAGGTACAACTGTCAGATATCGCATGATGCGGTAGTTTAAGATCGAATAAGAATTTCTAATGTTGACGGCTCGATAGAGATGACCTTTGGAAAGGTTTAAATTTAGTAGAAATGGTGGGATCAAATGCCACGAAGATAGATGTTATTTAAGGCAACAATTGAGCAGCAAAGTATGAGGAAGGACATGTGGGAAGTGCCAGGCGGTGCTTAAAATTTCTAGAAGGCCAAGTATGAGGAGCAAGGTCGAGTGACCGATTAGGGAGATGAGTTCCGCCAAAGTGGGAGAGTAGCGGGTGTGCATATGGGCTTGGTAGTAGGGAAACTACGCGCCCTAAGGAGAGTTTGGATCGAGTTGGGTATTTTAATAATTGGTGATTGAAGTCTGCGGGTATGATTTGAAGTATGGGCTATTATGCGGTAAAAGATTGATATGGCGGAAAGGAGTTGCTTGTAATGGAGGAGGGTGCAGCATAACCGTGAATTTGGAAGGATGTTACCGCACATTTAATTGATGTCCGCAAGGGGCAAATGGACTTGTGCATCTCGAAGCTGAGCTCGGACTCAGGATGGGCTATTGGTGTCATAGTGAATGTATCCCATGCAGTGGCATGGGAAGATGTCGGGAGGTGATTCCCCTAGGTGGCTTATTCCCCGTGAGCAGATTAGCGATCGCGTGGTTGGCGAAGCTTCTGCAAGGAATTATATTGGTTGTTCAACAAAAAGATCGGTCGTTCGAATGTGGATGATGTCTCAGAATATGAAAAAATGGGGATGTACAGGAAAATTCCAAGAAATTTTGATAACTTATGGCGCAAGGTTATGTCATTAAAAGGTAAAAAGGTCGGGCGAACTCAAGAATGGTGAAATGATGGCTTCAAGCTAAGTGGGAGAGTCCCACCGCTTATGATTGGGCTGTATGATTAACTACTTGCATGATTTCTTGTTATTAGCATATTGATGGATTAATTCAGCTATGAGAAAAGACCATAAGTAGTAAATTGAGCGCAGGAATTATTAAGGATGTGCTATGGTTAGCCTTATGGGCTCATGTTTGAACTTGGGAAAAGATTCAGAATTTATGCATTGTATAGAAGCGGGTTTAAAGGGGAGTGGTTCTGCCAGGTGCTTCGTTGAGACGGTATTAATATGCTTGAAGATTCATGGAGTTGATTATATTTGGGACCAAGTCAGAGCGGGTGGCTCTTAGTAACGGTCCTAGTGAATTCAAGAGGTAAGTGTGGTGGCTAATGATGTCGAGCGTGTTGGTACAATTAAGAATCAAGCTTTGTAGCAGTTTATGAGAAGAGGCAGAGAATGTTTCGGGATGTTTGACTGGCGGTGTAGCATTTGGGTATTATGAAATAGTTCGTGGGAATTGAAACAGCCCGGTCTCGTGATTCAAGGACACTCGGGGTGAGGGTAGATGGAGTATGTTATGTGTTGAATGGAGTTAGTCTTATTTTTAAGGCAAGAAAGGAGGAATTCGAAGAAGGTAAATTGATTAGCCATAGTTGAATTGGCATATTGGGGCTAGTGATCAGTTCGGTCCGCGAGATCAAGTTATGTGTATGATTTGTAGGGGTATGTGTGAGGCCTGTCGGCTGCCGTGATTGATGATTTATCAGGGGCATTCTTCTGTTATGGCTTGTTAAGTGGAAGTGGATTTCGGAAGGGCTATGGTGGCTTGGACCACTACTTGCATATTTGCATATTCTACGGTTATGGGAAATTACCGGTGTATTGCTATGATTCTCCTGAAGTGAGTTAAGTGCAAGGTTCTTATATGATGAAATGTGAAAATATTAATGAATTCGGAGTTATGATGAAAATCGTGTCCTATCGTATATTGGCACGTTGGGTCCAGTGAGAGGTATGGAAATGTGAAGTGAGGATCAAGGTTGCTGTTCGGTGTTGACAAGGATGTCATGGGCTTGGATGACCAAGGAAGGGATTGAATGATTAGAGTAAATTGGTATTGTCCTCCGCGTCACCTGAGATCGATGTGTTGTGGAGGAGGTTTTTCATCCTGGCTAAGGATTCTGGATCGCTTTTTAGCGTTATTGCGTCCGATGGTTTAGATGTGCGGACCCGTTATTTATTTTGGAAGATTGTGGGAGCGTGTCCCACGGGAAGATTGTATATGTGTGACATGTAGTCACTTGATTGGCTAAAGATTTAAACCAAGTATGAGGATTGTGGTAATATCATTTATTTGAGAATTTATGCCTGGAGCGCACTTTGTATATTGGGTTATGAACTGAGGAGGTTGCTCCGGTTATGATGCTTAGCCTTACGTGATATGAGGCAAAAGGGAGTTACTACGGACCTTTGAAAGGTCATTGGCCAAGTTGGTGCAATCAGAAATCGGCTTGAGATCGGTGGATTGATTTATTTGTGAATAGGGCTTAATATCAAGCCAGTTGTGTTCATTTCAGCGAGCGTTTCCTATGGGGAAACATTCGAGGTGTTATTTTGTCATCAGCTATTCCATGTAATGATGTATTGTGCCGTATGAGTTGTGAGATGACTTAGTAAATCTTATGTGTTGAGGTTCCGCGTTGCGATGGTGTTATGTGAGTAGGATAGCTCTTGAGATTTAGATCTTGTATCGCACCTCAGTTGTGCTTGAGTTTTGTAGCCTATAGCGCTATGTGTTTTCTCAGGGATGGAATTACGCACTTGGCTTGCTCACGATCGAAATTCGATATTTTTATTGTAATCAGCAGATTCAGCTAGAAGTGCAATCTCCTTATGTGAGATCGATGTGTGAATCGGGTGGCACGCTGCCATGGGTATGTTATTTGGATTGGGTTGCGCGCCGCAATAGTGTGATGTCGAATCTGGTCCTCTATATGTTATTTTCTTTTTGTGTTTCTCTTCCTATCTTCTAAGAAAGGTCCGTACTAGTGTGGGTGTTAGGTAATTTCTTCTAGAGTTTGATTTCCGTTTGTGTTGTGTTCGGATTGGTGGCTTATTGGCACATTGTGGCATCATATAAGACTTGTGATCACATTCGGAGTGGCTTATTGCCTGAGTAGTTTATACTGGCTAAGATGAGATTGTGGGATTTAGGATCAGTGCAATTTGATTATATAAAGTATATTAAGAGCGAAGATCATTATTTGGTTCAGATTATGGTAATATTTCTTGTCAGAAGTATGGACTCGATGAATGGTTGACTCGGCAGTTGATTACGAATTTTTTCATCTCATCCGTCGTGGCGGTGTTGTAATAGTTAGAGTAAGACTTATACAGGTCATGAGGTGCAATGGGAGCATCGGATTCGTGGAATTTCGATTAATTCAAACAGAAATGTTATTATGGTCCTATGAGTAAAGTGATGCAAAGTGTGAATTCAGCAGAGTTATGCAGTCATGTTTGAGTATAGCGTATAATGATTGATACGATGATCGTATGTTGGAAACAGGCCTAGCATAGAATTCCGGATGTTGGAATTGGGCTATAAGGCTTATTTGCTTGGATAAAGGGGAGTATCTTCAGAACTTATCGAGCTAATGTGCTCAACTAAGTTGTGGTAGCACGGGAAGGTGCATAAGGTGCTAAACAGTGATTTCAGACTACTCTAGTGTAGTTCTCAGCACGTTCGAGGACGAATGTATGTTTAAGTGGAAGAGAATGTAACGACCCGACCGGTCGTTTCGAGCCCTAGCACGTCGTTCAGCAGTTTGAGGCCATGAGCAGCTTCATTTCAGGTATTGTGACTTGTTTGCATGGTCGGAATTTAAATTCAGAAAGATCGGAGTTAAATTTAAATGAAAATTCTCATTTGAGCAGCTTAAAGTTGAAAGAATGAACTAGGATTGGATCTTTGAGTAAACGACCTCGAAATTAGGATCTGAATGTTCCAGCAGATTTGTATGATGATATCGGACTTAGAAGTATGTCGGGATCGGGTTTTGGATGACCCGGGAGCGTTTTGGCACGTATTATGGAAGTTAGCATTTTGAAAGAAATTTCTTAAGTTTGGCTTGGAGTGCATTTCAACGTTATCGATGTCCGTTTGGGATTCCGAGACTAGAAGTAGCTCCGTATGGTGATTCTGGAGTCGGGAGCATGATTGGAAGTGAATTCGGAGGTCCGTAGGTCATTTTGAAGCCATTTGACTAAAGATAGAAATTTGAAGGTTTTTTAGAAGTTTAGCCGGAAGTGAACTTTTTGATATCGGGGTCGAAATCCGATTCTGAAAGTTGGAGTAGGTCCATAATGTCAAATAAGACTTGTATGTAAAATTTGAGGTCAATCGGACATGATTTGACAGGTTTAAACATCGGAAGTAGAAGTTGGAAAGTTCAAAGTTCATAAAGCTCGAATCGAGGTGTAATTCATGGTTTTAGCGTTAATTGTTATGATTTAAGGCCTCGAGCAAGTCCATAATGTGATTTGGGAGTGGTTAGTATGTTTGTTAGGGTCTTGGGGTCCTCGGGTGGATTCCGGGTGGCTAACGGATCGGATTTGGAGTTTGGGGAAGAGCTGGAGCTGCTGCTTTTGGTATTTCCATTTCTGTGGCTTTGGGACAGTAGAAGCGGCCCCGCAGAGGCGAGAATTTAACCGCAGAAGCGGTTGGGACCAAAATAGAGAGGACCGCAGATGCGGTCGAGTAGCCGCAGAAGCGGTACCACACCTGCGGTCGAAGCATCGCAGAAGCGAGAAAGGGGGGCTTGTGAAGGAGCCGCAGAAGCGGCCTTTAGACCGCATAAGCGGAATCGCTGATGCGGTATAGTTTCCGCATAACTGAAAAGACCTGGAGGCAGAAAGGTTGATTTAAATCGTGGGTTGAGTTCATTTCTCCCATTTCTTCATGGCTTGGGCAATTTTTGGGGAGCTTCAAGAGAAGATTTTTGTCGTCATGGTTAAGGTAAGTTATCCCCATCACTTTTGAGTTAAATACATTAATTATGTATGGATTTTTAGCAAGTAAATGAGTAGAAAATTGAGGGTTAGAAGAAGACCTAGAAAATTAGTGTTCTTGGATTTTGACCATGATTTTGAGTATGGAATTAAGAGAATCATATATTTGAGTTCGCGAGTTCATGGGTAAACTTTACCTTCGAGAAATTTCGGATTTCGGGCACGTGCGCCCGAGGGAATTTTTGTCAACTTTTCGTTCGGGGTTAGGAATTGTTATAAATTGGGTGGTAAAGCATAATTGAGCATGTATTAATGGATTTATATGATCGTTGGCTAGTTTTGGAGCATTGCGTGTTGGTGCAAGTCTTCGAAAAAATGTAAAATACCGGTTGTGGATCTTCGGAGCGAGGTGGGTCTCCTTTCAAATCTTGTGAGTGGGAATTTACCCCATAGGTAAGTTAAACTGGTTAAGTGCTCATATTTATGGGGGCTACGTACGCACGAGGTGACGAGAGTCCTACTATTATACTATTGTCCGGGTAGTCTGGGACCCAAAAGCATGTTATATTTGAATTAATTGTGAACCCATTGATTGTTTGAATTGCTTTGATCACATTAAATTAATAAATGTATTTCTAAAAAGACTTAAGTTGCGTTTTCTCAATTATTAAAGAGAATTGGCCTTTCTTGGATAATTGCACCATGTTGACTTCTTGACTGATTGTCTGTTTGTGTGTGTTTATTTTGGAACGGGCGGAACGCCTAGGCAGATTAATAGATGCATCTATAGGCGCGCCGTCGACCCTCGGCAAGTGCACATTTATTTCTGTTGGATTGGGTTGTCGCCTCGTTATGATTTGCGCATGCTTGAATTGCTTCCTGGACTTATTTAAGTTATTGCATGCCTCGCTCTAGCTCGAGATCATTTTGTTAATAATGAAAAGAAATCTTGAAAAATTTCCTATGAAAGAATTAAGTGTTTACTTGTTTCCTCTATCTGGATTAAAATTATGTTTATAAAATAAATCCACTGTTTAGTATATACATATTAAGGATGAATCATTATTGGACCATCAAAGAGCGTCAAGTTGACCATCTGGCCTCTACCCCTTCGGGATAAGACGGGATACTCACTGAGTACACGTTGATTACGTACTCATACTATACTTCTGTGCATTCTTGTTGGACAGGTATATATACTTCTAGAAGCTTACTGGGCGTAGCAACACGGACGTTTCTGGGACTAGGTGAGCTGCATCATTCGAGGCGACCGCAGCTAGGATAGTACCTTCCAGTGTACTGTATTTACTTTCCGTCCACTGTATTCTGGACGGATGTTGTATTTTATTTTTCCTTATCAGTAGTTGCTCATGCACTTGTGACACTAGGTTTCTGGGATTGTTTGAAGTGTATTAACTGTTCAACATTTAAATTTGATTTGAAACTATATCCTTTAAAATTTCTTAATAATGAAGGAAAAATTATGGATTTCAAAAGTGTTAAAATGAGATTTAATTAAGTATTTTAGTTGGCTGGCCTGACGGCGGTGTCCGGCGCCACCAGGATCCTTACAGGATTTTGGGTCGTGACAGCTACTATTATGTTAATTGTCCGGGTATATTAGGGCTTATCATGCCAAATTTGCAAATGGTTGTGTTTTTACTTGCTAATAGGATCACTTAGGACATGTTAGGGATTTAAAAATAAATATAAACGGATGTACGCACTTACTTGAGCTCTTGTATGAGTTTATTTGACTATAAATGCACATTTATGTGCCTCCTTGATAATAATTGCTATTTGTGGATCGGGCCGATCGCCTCGGTAAGAATTGATGCATCTATGGTTCGCGCCATTCGACCCTCTGGCAGTGCACTTCTATTATTATGTTGGACCGGATCGTACAACCTCGGCATAATGTGCGCATGAAATTTATGTGAAAATAATCCGTTATATACTCTGTTTAACTGCTTTGAAGCTTAAATTATTATATGACATGACTGAGATTGATATATCATTTTTTACCCTAAATTATGAGATTGTTATTATATTCTTGCTAATCATGCTTAGAGTTAGCCTTATATATTATTATTGATATTGACCTTAGTAAGTGTCAAGTCGACCCCTCGTCACTACTTCTTCGAGGTTAGACTGGATACTTGTTGGGTGCATATTATTTATGTACTCATACTACGCTTCTATACTTAACTGTACAGGATCTGAGGCGGGTACATCTGGTTACGCCTCCGGTGCATGTTCATGATTCCTGTTCGAGATCCCCCGTTGAGACGCCCCTTCTGAGCTGTTCTACAGCATACCGGAGTTCTATTCTTTTGTCGTTGTTTCTGTATTGTCTATTCTGTTTCAGGCAGTAGGATAGTAGTATTTTATATATTCTACTAGTTGCCCGAGTACTTGTGACACTAGTTCCTGACACACACTGTAGACTATTATTTTGGGTTGTATTTCTATCGTTATGAAAAGTTGTTGATTTTCGATTGATAAAAATATAATCTAAGTAAATGTTGGAAATGTTTTGGTAACATAAATGGAATTCAAAGTTGATTAGGATTGACTTGCCTGACAAGGGTGTTTGGGCGTCATCACCACCTATAATGGAATTTGGGTTGTGACATAATATAATGCAAAATATGCAATTAAAACAAAGCAAATTCTCATTAACGACATGAAATGTTAGCTATTATTTAGTCTTCTTTATAAGTTGTGATAATTCTGCGCTAATATCTCATCGATGATCTGCATTTTAGCTCGACAAATTTGTTAAGCCTTCCCATAACACGATTTATCACGTTCTACTAAATAGAGAGAATAAGAAAGATGAACACAAGGTTTATGAGGTTGGCATTGGACTGATACGCCAATCAGATAATAAAAAGAATATTTCATTGTGATATAAGAAAGCCAATTACTTCTCTATCACGTCGTATTAGCAAAAAATTATATCTTTCGGAATCAGTTGCTTGTGACCCGACATATCAAATTAATTGTTTTGACTTTGAAAATTAATTTTTGGGTTAAACAACATAAATATTTGAGATCATAAAATATAATGCAAAATATGCAATTAAAACAAAGCAGACTCTCAATAACGACATGAAAAGGTTAGCTACTATTTGGTATTCTTTATACGTTAATTACTTGTGATAATTCTGTGCCAACTGCCAATATATATCTACTCGGTGATCTGCATTTTAGCTCCAAATTTTTTTTCGGCCTATGCTAAAACACGATTTATCACATACTACAAAATACAAAAATAAGAAAGATGAACACAACGTTTATGAGGTTGACGTTAGACTGATACGCCTATCGAATAATAGAAAGAAAATTGTGTTGGGATAGAAAAAAGCTAATTTTTGGTCAAAATAAACTTTATTTAACCAAGAACAAATCTACAGTGCCTCTAACTTTTTAGGACTGAAGAGTTAGAAAAATTACTTATCCAAGAGTTAGGAAAAAGCTAATTACTTATCCAAAAATTCCAAAGAGTACAATTAATACTAGTGTTTTTGCAATAACCGATATTAATTACTCCATCTGTTATCTTAACTATGTGATATTATTATTATTTGGGAATTTCGTTTTTTCTTAACCAACCTTCTTTATATTTTTATAAATGTAACTTGTAGTACCTTATTTATGTAGTTTTCAAACATATAAAAAGAATTTCAATTTTTTGGAAGGATTTATATTTGAATTCATAGAATATTAAGTAGTTTAAAACTCTTACCTTGAACCCTTGCATGTAAAATAGAACGGAGGGCGTATAATATTAGTATCAGTTTATGCTCTTTGATACTAATAAGTGCCTCACAAAATAGAAAATTTTATGACCGTGATGATTTAGGAGCACTGTTTACATTATAGAGACTTTCAAACGAATTCCTAATTGAACGATACTTTTCATTTTGTATCTATTTAAGTCAATCGCCGTATACCATGATTTTAAACTCCAATTTTGATAAAAGCTATTCCTGATCTCAATCTTCCCAATCCATAAGTTTGCTGCTTCTTTGTCCTCGAAAGAAAACCTTTCAGATTTTTAAACTTTAAAGTTCGTTCACAGCGACAACAAAATCACCAAATTTATTTCTCAAACCTTCTGGAATTCTCGTTGCTACTATTCACGGTTGCGATTATGAGCATTGGCTCATTGTAATGGACAAGCCCGGTGCAAAAGGCGCTGTTGAACACTAAATTATTGATTTTTACACCCAAACATTACACCACTCTGTCTTCTTCTTCTTCATTTATTTACTAGTATTAGTACACGCGCGGATGCACGGACATTAATCATGTCAAATATTTAAGTTATTTGGATTTTATGTAAATAATCTTAAACTTTACACTTTCTCGGTAAATATAGATAATTATTGGATATTAACTACATGAAAAAAGTTAACCACTTCTTCTATTTTTCTTTTTTGATACCATTCTTGCCAGTGTCATCGGATCCTAAAAATAACAACAACAACAACAACAACAACAACCCAGTGTATTCCCACAAGTGGGATCTGGGGAGGGTAATATGTATGCAGACCTTACCCCTACCCCGAGGGGCAGAGAGGCTGTTTCCAGGTGACCCTCGGGTCAAAAAGGAAACAGGTGACAAAAACAAGTGGCGATATATTAGTACTAGCACTAAACTCATAATAAATAACATAAAATACACAATGTAACATAAAATAACATAAATAATAAAATAACAACAATATAAGGAATATAAGAAATATGAGAAAGAGGAAAGTATACTAATATCTATAATATAAAGCCTTGCATCAATACTAACTGCTAACTGTCTAGTCTCACTCTAACGAGGAAGCAAAATAATAGTAACTCATATTTATGGCAAAACAACCAAATGTTGAGACAATGAGTGACTCTTTGGATAAGACTTAACTCTTTTACTACTACCTGTACTCTTATTTGGTGTGTTGATATCTCTTAAACAATATTTCTTTCTTAAAATTTAAATTTCTAAAACAGTAGTTTTCAATAATAATTATATTTATATTAATGTAATTTAAAATATTATTCTTAATTCAAAACTCGTTTTAATTGGCTATCTAAAAATATAAAAAATTCTTTAGCTAGTGAATTTTTTTTACTCCATTTTGATGTTTGACATTAACCATGTTAAATATCTGAGTTATTTGAATTATAAGTAAACAAACTTAACATTAAAACCTTCTAAATAATTATAGATAATTGTCAGATATTAATTAAGAAACACTACATGAAAAAAGACTAATATTTTCTCAATTCTTGTAGTGATAATTTTATTTTTTGCACTATTCTCATAGGTGTCATTGGAACCTAAAAATTTCACAAAGTGAAATAATAACTCATACTTATGGCAAAGCACAAAGGTTGACACAATATAAACGAATCTTTGATTACGATGTGACTCTTATACTACGACTTGAACTCTTATTTGGTATGATTTTATGTTCCAAAAAATATTTCTATTTTTACAGTTCAATTTCTAAAACTTTATATATATATATAATGATGCAAGTGAAGATATTATACTTAATTTAAAATTTACTTTAATCGGCTATCTAAAAATTTAAATAATTCTTTGGCCGGATTTTTTCCAGTATGACTCCATTTTAAGTTTATCGATATTTCTAGCCCGAGAATTTGAATTTTTAGTACCCTATATATAAAAAAAATTTGTTCTTTCAATAATTAAATATTAAATTAGTTGATTATTATTATAAAACATTGCATATATTGTCTTAAAATTATCAAGTAGTTTATTTTCAACACCATACTTGGTTTAACCTCTATGCAAACTACTCAAATTGCATTCCAATTCAAGTTCGAATATCATATCAGTTTGTTATTAATAGTGATTTTTTTTAAAAACGATACATAACGTAAATTAAAAAAAATATTCTAGGATATCCTTATCTTATAATCTATGTATTTGAGTTGAAAAAAAATTGAAACCGATCAGAATAAATTTCAAATTTTTTATACTAAAAAAAGATGAAACATAAGAAGAAATTTATTTTCATCTTTTATTTCTCGTTTTTAGATCTTTCTAACATTTTTTTTTAATATTTAATTTTTTTAATCTTATTTTTATGTCATTATTTTTTTTGTTACAAAAAATTAATTTATTTCATTAAAAAAGGATGAATTTTAATAAAAATTCTCCACATATGAACTTTAATTATATCTTTATTCTTTGGTTGAAATTATTTCATATTTTTCTTTTGGCTTTATCTAATCAGCCTAAATAGGTGCTCACTCGACCACTTAAATTAAAAAAATTGAATGATGTGTAATTTATATATAATCCATATATAATATTTATAGAATTGTGTGTTGTTGGTGTATCATCTATTTATATTAGCTACAAAAAGTAAACAATAAATATGGCCGAATATTATGTAATGATTCCATAAAGTTTTGGTTTTTTAAGTTTATCCATGATATAACTTCTATTAAATAATTTTAAAACTCTCTATTAATGTTCAAAAATATCTTATCTTTTTATTATCTTTGAATTAAAAAAGGTAAAGAGTTTTTTCGAAATAATTTGTTTACATTTTAAAAAAAAAAAAATTCACGCCATACCAATTTTTTCTTTATATATTCTCTTTGTTACACTTAAAAGAGCTATAGAAACTATCAATTAGAAATCAATTTCTCTCTTGTTGAGTTTAAAAAAAAGAACCTTTCACATAATCTAATGATTCAGAACAAATATTCCTCATCGAAAAAAATATTATACCCTTGCAATATTAGCTTGACTACAGCTAAATGAAGGGGTTTCAGATTGTATCCTTCAATTTCTTGAATGTGCTAAATTAAAATTAATGATAGAAATTGTATAGCCAAAGTTCTGTTATTTGTTTGATGTCCATTTATGCAAATTCACTCCTCAAACAAATATTCTTCAAGAAGAAAAAAAGAAACAACTTTTTATTTTAATATTGACTGATTTTGTGATGTTTCTTTCTCCAACATGTTTACTTTATTATATATGTAAGTAAACTTTTATTTGGTTTTGTAAAATCTTTTTTGTTATTTAGATAAACATAGACGTGTACCCTATATATTTATTTATTTTAAAGAAATTTTATTTTATTCAAATCTAGCTACAGTGTTTCAAAAAATTATACTTATAAGATTTTAAATGTGAAAGAATTTTATAGTTATATGGAGTTTTTTTTTTGCTAGAGGCGAAGTTGTATTTAAATAATTAGTAAAAATAACAAAGTTCCTAACATGATTGCATATGATCATTAACCGAATTAAGTATGATAACATGATAAAAAAGATAAATTTTATTTTTAATTTAAATCCGAATTTTAGAACTTTATCTATAAATTCAAAATTATCTTTTATATATATATATATATATATATATATATATATATATATATATATATATATATATATATATATTTAGGAAAATAGTGAAGAACTATCTGAACATTTATATTATTAACCTAAGGACTGGTAGTATGAATCATGAGCTTCTAAGAATTTGAAATTTACAAAGTTGGAATAAATAAATACACGATATGTTTGAAGCTACATAAACAGATTAGCAAAATCTAAAGCTACCAAGGACAAATGGAAGCTATCTTCCGGAATGCACGAACATCTTATGAGTCAACTCCCGACATCACCAGCGGCTCCGCTCAAAAAATATGCATGAAAGGTGCATAAGTATAGTATGAGTATAACTGACCCCATGTACCTAGTAAGAATCTTGTCTCACCTCGTCGAAGAAGTGGCAAGGCTTTTTAGTTAAAAGATACTCACTGATATAACCTGTACAGTAAACTAGCAATAGAACAATACTACAACGTGGCAGAAAGAGTACACAAAACGAATATGCAAAGCAACAACTGAGTACTAGAAGAGATCACAATTTAGCTTCTTCCAATATATCAACCAATATTTTCCTTAGAGCGGAAACCAATAACCACGATAGCAACTCCATAACTTTCATAGTGTGCGGAATGTACTCAGATATTAAGTCTATTTCACGGCAATACTTTTCGTGCATTTATCTCATCCTCACCAAATATGCATATAACAGTATCAACCGGATGGCAGAAATGCAGATAACAATAATGACAAGGTAGGGAAATACGCAAGTAGCAATAATGAACGAGGATATACATATGGGAAACAATAACAGATTAGGCGAAAACCATAGGAGTAATAACAACAATTAGGAAAAAAGGAATATAACTTTAACTAACTAGCATGGCCTAAATATTGATATAATGAATAAGAGAGGAACACATGATATTTATAAGTTAACAGGTAGAGGCATGAATGACTAACATGGCAGAAGGCATGTACTAAAGTGCAACAAAATAGATACGACATAGATGTAATTATAATAGTCGGAAGTAGGTATGGTATTTGAAAGTTAAGCAAGTAGAAGACATGGTAAACACAATAACAATTAAGATAGAGGACAAGGAAAGGAAAATAATGGCAAGTCACATAAGAACCATAAGTACAACAATAACAACTCAATGTAAAGGCATGAACGTATACACAAGATAAAAATATTACAATATAATGTAAAAGCAGGATAATATAAATTTAATGGCACGACATCATCGTTCGTGCCTTACACTGACATAACATGGCACGTCATCACCATTCGTGCTTTACACTCTCAAATGATATGGCACGTCATCACCCATATAACATGACACAACATCACCCTTCGTGCTTTGCACTCTCAAATGATATGGCACGGTATCATCCTTCATGCTTTGCACTCATATAACATGTCACGGCATTACCCTTCGTGTTTTACATTCTTCCTTACCAAGCATATGTATATCAATGACATATAATAGAGGAAGCATAAATAACATCAAGGAGAGTGTTTAAACGAATATGCCAAAAGAACCCCAATCACAACTTTCAAGCCAATAATAGTTAAATACACCCTCAAGAACCTTTTTATTCGAGTATTTCAAAAAATATCAAGAATGATCTAGAACACGAGTATAGAATCTAATATCTCCAGAATATCGGCCGTAGCAATGTACTAATGGTTAAACATAATGATGACCGAATTAGACAGCCAATGTTTTCTTTGAATTCCGTCATATTTTAATCAAGTTATAAAAAGCTAAATCTTGGTTTCTAAAATTTAATTCTATATTGTTAGTATCTATTAGTCGAGTAAGATATGAAGAAAAAAGGTCACGTAGCTCTACAAGGCACAATTCATAACATAATCTTCCCGCGAGCATGATTAACCCAGGCACATGCATATATGCTCGTCACATCATATATGTATTAGCCTCGCATGTACCAAATAATATAAAATAGTAGGAAAATTCCCTCAATAAAGTTAGGCAAGATATTTATCTAAGTTCAGCCAATTAATATATTAAATTTAGCTTCTCCCTTTACAAATTCCCTTCTCCCGGCTAAATCTAGTCAAAGATGACTTAAATAAATGTAATGCAATAGAAAACAATTTAAATTAATAAAGCTATGACTTAATACAATTTCCAAAAAGTCAACCCCCGTGCCCGCCCAGTCCAAACCTGGGCCAAGGGTAGGTCTTGACTATCCATATCCCCACGAGTCCAAATACGTGATTAGTTTTCAAATTCAAGTCCTATTTGACTCTCAAATCTTAAATTTTCATTTTTCAACTTTGACAAAATCCATAAATTTTTTCCCAGATTCTAATGAATTTGATGTTAAGTCTTATGTATAATGATCAAATATTATTGAGAATTGATTAGAAGTACTTACTCATTGATTTGATATAAAAATCCTTTCACAAAATCGCCTCACATCGAAGCTAGGGTTCAAAATATGACAAAATGAGGCTAAGTCTCGGAATTCTCAACTATATGTTGCAAAAGCGAACCTACCCAGCCTAGGCCTTATCGCAAATGCGATACTGAGTCCAGATGCAAACTTAATAGGCTTCTCAAAAGCGACATTTCTTTGCAAATGTGAGTCTCTCCCCCACTTAGCCCAAATCCATAAAACACATCGTCGGTAATACAATGTGCTACATCTTTATAGCATGCCCCGATCCCATAAGACTATTTAGCTGAATACCTTAAAAACTCATGCAATACTTGTCATTAGAACACTCCAAAGACTCTACCAAGGGCTTACCCATCCTTTCAATAGTCAAACAACTTCTCTAAATGCTCTGAAATGACAATATCTACACTACACCGAATGGAAACCTCATATGAAACACACGATCCCAACTCACTATGTAGGAAGTGGCCCACCGACTAAACTCAAATCAACACCTTACCATGAACCCACATTCATCACAATAGATAGACCATCGGCCAGTCCTCCCTAGCTTATGCTAACAACCCAGATATAAGAACTTACCTCGTACCACAATTGAACATCTGAAATATTTAACACTGCATCTTCTCCTGAGACTAGACAACACATCATGATGACAATCAAGGATCTATAGCCCTCTGTAACCCATTTGCAATATCACAGATCATCGGCATATAGCGAATATTGAGTACACAACATAAAATAAGAACGATCAGGAAGAATCAAAACCATAGGTTTCAAGCTGTAATAAAGACTCACGATAAGGAAAGAAGAAAGGGAAATTTTCATAAGTGCCCTGTAGCCTCCCCAAGATAGGTATGTACATTACAATATCGATCAGTAAGACTCTGCTAGACACTTGCTCAAGACTCGTATAAACTACAAACATAGGGCTCTGATACCAACTTATCACGACCCAAAATCCACTAGTCGTAATGTCACCTAACTCAACCCGCTAAGTAGGCCAACTAATAGTCAATATAATCCAAATGAAATTTATAGGAAAACAATGAAGAATTATATGAACATTTATTAACCCAAGAACTAGTAGTACGAATCACGAGCTTCTAAGAATCTGAAATTTACAAAGTTGGTACAAATAAATACACAATCTATTTGAAAGTTACATAAATAGATTAGCAAAATCTAAACCTACCAAGGACAAGTGAAATCTATCTTCGGGAATGCACGAACATCTTCGGAGTCAGATCTCGACATCACCAGCAGCTGCACTCCAAAAATTTGCATGCAAGGTGCAGAAATATATTATGAATACAAACGACCCCATGTACCCAGTAGGTATCTTATCTAACCTCGTCGAAGTTGTGACAAGGATTTTTTGTTAAAGATACTCACTAATATAACCTGTACAGTAAACAAGCAATAGAAAAATACTACAACGTAACAGAAAAGAGTACACAAAATGAATATGCAAAGCAACAATTGAGTACAATAAGATATCATAATTTAGCATCTTCCAATATCTCGACCAATCTTTTCATTAGAGCGAAAACCAATAACCACAATAGCCACTCCATAACTTTCATAGCTTGAGGAATGTACTCAGACATCAAGTCAATTGCATGGCAACACCCTTCATGCATTTATCTCATCCTCATCAAATACGTGCATAACAGTACCAACCAGATGGTAGAAATGTCGATAATAGTAATGACTAGGTACGAAAATATGCAAGTAGCAATAATGGACAAGCATATACATATGGGCTACAGTAACAGACTAGGAAAAAGCATAGGAGTAATGACAACAATTAGGAAAAAAGGAATATAACTTCAACTAACTAGCATGGTGGAGGCCTAAATATAGTATATAACGAATAAGAGGTGAACACATGATCTTTATAAGTTAAAAAGTAGAGGGATTAATGAATAGCATGGTAGAAGGCATGTACTAAAGTGCCAAAAAAATAGATACGACATAGATGTAATTATAACAGCAGCAAGTTGGCATGATATTTGCATGTTAATCAAGTAGAAGGAATGGGCAACACAATAACAATTAAGATAGAGGAGAAGGAAAAGGCAATAATGACAAGTCACATAAGAACCACTAGTATAAGAATAATAGCTTTAAGTAAAGGCATGAACGTATATACAAGGAAAAGATCATTATATAATGCATGTCTCTCGTCCTCGCCTGCACGAAATATCCATCGTGCCATGAATTCATGATAATATAAATAAAATGGCATGACATCACCCTTCGTACCTTACACTCACATAACATGGCACGGTATCACTCCTTCGTGCTTTACACTCTCAAATGATATGGCACGACATCACCCTTCATACTTTACACTCACATAACATTGCGCGATATTACCCTTCGTGCTTTAAACTCTCAAATGATATGGCACGGCATCACCCTTCGTGCTTTACACTCTAATAACATGGCACAGCATCACCCTTCTTGCTTTACACAGTTCCTTACCAAGCATATGTATATCAATGAAAAACAAGGTAGGAAACATAAATATCATCAAGGAGAGTGGTTAAACGAATATTCCAAATGAACCCAATTCACAACTTTCAACCCAACAATAGTTCAATAAACCCCCAAGAACATTTTTATTCGAGTATTTTGACAAATCTCAAGAACGATCTATAAAACGAGTATAGAATCTAATATCTCTAGAATATCGGCCGTAGCAATGTTTTAATGATTAAACATAATGATGATCGAATTAGACACGCCAATATTTTCTTAGAATTCCGTCATATTTTAATCAAGTTATAATAAGCTAAGTATTTGTTTGTACCATTTAATTCTATATCCTTGGTATCTATTAGTCAAGTAATACATGAAGCAAGACGGTCACGTAACTCTACAAGGCACAATTCATAACATAATCTATCCTCGAGCATGGTTAACCTTAGCACATGCATATATGCTCGTCACCTCATATATGTATCAGCCCCGCAAGTTGCAAATAATGTCAAATAGTCGGAAAATTCCCTCAACAAAGTTAGGCAAGACACTTATCTCAATTCAGCGAATTAAATACTCAATTTAGCTTCTCCCTTTACAAATTCACGTCCACCCGGCTAAATCTAGTCAAAGATGACTTAAATACATCGTGCAATGCAATAGAAAACAATTTAAATTAATAAAGCTATGACCTTTATACAATTTCAAGAAAGTCAATCGCCGGGCCCGCCCAGTCCAAACCTGATCCGCATTCCTGGAACTTTGGCTTGGCACATTGGGGCTTCTGTGGTCCGCATAAAAATGAGTTCGACAGCACTTCTAGTTGTGTGGTCGCACAAAAATAATGCTCTCTACACGCCTTGACTTTGGAATTGAACCCAGCTCTCTGATTCTTCACTTCTGCGGATCGCATAATAATGAATGCGGGTGCAAAATTTCGGTGCGGTCCGGATGCCTTCAGCTAGCCCAAGGACTAACTCTCTGAATCTCCTCTACTGTGGCCTGCACTAGAATTGTGTGGTTTCCTCTGTTGGCCTTTTTGCCCTGTTTTTTTTCTTGTTCAGTTTTGACTCATTTATGAGTTAATTTTTACTTCTTTGGCTCGCTTCCCAATATTCATGTACAAGCACATTTCATTAGTTCTCGTGAATACCTTTAAGCATTTATGATCTAAAACAAAACTAAAAGATAGCAAATAAATGGTTAAAATCCCTACTTATCAACACCCCTATGATGACCCGACCCATTGTCATGTGAGTTACCGCCCCGTTCCCCCGTATTATGTTGTTCTATGTTTCAATATCAGTATTCGAGTTGATCGGATAGAATTGAATTGATTTTAGTGGGAAATGAGGCACTTATCCTCTTAGAAGGAAGCTTGTTTTGGAAAAGTCAACCGAAAGTTGACTATATAGTTAGAAGGCTCATATGTGAATTCTAGTGATTTGGTTAGCTTCGGGGTATGATTTGTGACTTAGGAGTGCGATCGAAATTGAATTTGGTTGTCCGGTATAGAATTAGACTTGAATTGGCAAAGTTTGAATTTTGGCGGATTCCGGTTGATAGGTGAGATTTTGATCCAAGGGTCATCATGGAATTCCAAGAGTTGCAATAGCTTCGTTAGGTGATTTCGGATATGTCTGCAAATTTTCAAGTCATTCGGACGTTGTTTGGTCGGGTTTTTGATTGAATGCGAATTTCGGAAGTTTTGATGAAAACTAGGCTTGAATCCGATGTGTTTCAATGGTTTTAGCGTTGTTTGACGTGTTTTGAGGATTGGAACAAGTTTGAATAAGGTTTTTGGATGTGTTGGTATTTTTTGTTGAGGTCCCGGGGGCCTCGGGGTGATTTCGGATGATTAATCGAAAGTTGGAAGCATTTGTTGCAGTCAGATTTTTGTGCCGTATGGTATTTCCGCATCTGCGGAGAAGGAGCCGCTTAAGAGGTTCTGCAGATGCAGTGGAGAAGATCACAAAAGCTATCAGGAGTGGCCCAACGCATAAGTGGACTGGTAAGCGCCTTTGCGGGGCCGCGTAAGCAGATTGTAGACCGCAGAAGCGGTCGAGGGGAAACCGCATAAGCGGTGCTTGGAATCGCAAAAGCGGCCCAGATGATTTTAAGTCAGACCGCATAAGCGGTCAATTAGCTGCATAAGCAGGACTGCAGGTGTGGTCAGGGGACCGCAGAAGCGAAAAATGGACCTGTGTTATAGCGAACAGTATTCACGAACTTGGAAAAGAAGAAAAACATTTTGGACTTCGAGCAAAGGGGGTTTTTAGGCGATTTTGAAGAGGGTTCGAAGGGGTTTCATCAGGTATGGATATTTGGACTTGGATTATCTTATTATGGTGTAAAATCATGAATTAATCACAGAATTTCAAGGAATTAAAGGGTAAAAATGGAGGTTAGGGCTTGAAACCTAAGAAGGTTTGAATTGATGATTTGAGGGGTCGTCAAATGGACTCCGATTCTTGTGTATTTTATATGTACGGACTCGTGGCGAGACGAGGATTCCGGTGATGTGAGTTTTGTAATTTTTCAAGAAGCGGGCCTGGGGTTCGGTATTTTCTAGTTTCGAGATTCTTGATATTTTTCGATTGTTTTCGATTGGGTATTGTTCCCTTAGCATATTGTAACGCATTCGCTCTGATTTTGGTTAGATTCGATGCGCGTGAAGGCCGAATTGAAGGGCAAAGGTGTCGCGAGCTAGAGATTTCACTGGTTCGAGGTGAGTAATACTTATAAATGATATCTTGAGGGTTTGAAACCCTGGATTTGCACATCATAGTGTTGTATTGTGGTGACTTGCATGCCAGGTATGAGTGTGGGGTAGAGCACCATTGGGGATTGTGACTTGGTTCGTCCCGATTGTTGATTTTACTACGTGATTGACTAAAAACTACTTGATGCTATCATGATTTGGGCTGATTGCCATGTTTTGGGCTTCGTGCCGATTATTTGAATCCTTCAGGGATTGATATCACTGTTTTTGCATTACGTTGAATATTATTTGATCTCAGTCCAAGGTTCTAAATATTATTTTGCAAACAAGCTATCTTTCTAAGATTTGAAAACTTAAATGATATTTTACTGACGTTAATATTGATATTGCGCTTGGGCTGTAGGAGCCCCTCTGGAGTCTGAACCCCCACAGTGAGCGCGGGTACCCAAATGGATCGGGCTGTACGCCACAGCGTTCATGTGCATTGCATTGCATTAACGCATTGGTTCCTGTCTGTACTACGTGGCATGACATTTAGCACTCTCATATCATTGGCATCCATAATATTTCTTGCATTGTGTACCAGATACCCTGGTGTTATTTGTAAATAAAGTGTTGTGCTCGAGGGGCTGACTTGTGTGCGGACTTGCACTACCTGATATCGCATTCATATGCTTACTGTTGGAAAAAGAATATTTTCAAAAGAGATTTTAAACTGAGCTAGATGTTTCTAAAGGATTTTCACGGTTTTACTGTTTTGTTCAAAAGGTTGTACTGTCCTATATAGCATGATGGAGTGTTCTTACGTGATTTCTTACCGCTCAGTTATTATTTACTCTTATTACCACTGAGTTGGAAGTACTCACTTTACTCCCTGCACCACGTGTGCAGATTCAGGTGTCCCGGGAGCATAGTTGAGCTATTTGCTGCTTCAGAGCTTCTCAGGAGTTGTCGAGGTAGCTGCCTGACGTTCGCAGGACCCGACTCCTCCCCTATCCCTTTATTATTTCCGCATTTTAGAACATCAGTATTACTGAGGATGTATTATTTTATTATTTTAGAGGCTCTAGACTCATGACCCCAGGTCTTTAGGAGATGTTGGTTATGTCAAGGTTTCATACTGTCTCTATCTAAATTATTTGGTTAATAGACTTGTTAAACTGTTAGATTAAATGCTATAAACTGGTAATGGGATATGATTGGGTTGTGAGTGTTAACTGGTCGGGCTTGTCTAGCAATGGTGTTGGGCGCCATCATGACCGGGATTGGGGCTGTGACAATTAAGCTTTTGCTGGTCCTCAAGCAATTAAGGCAATTCCCACCTATACTAGAAAAAGGGAAAATTCAGCAAGCCTAAGGTGAATCAAGTACACATCAATTGGGACCAACAATTACCCACAACATATATGAATCATCAACAATGTAATGATTTAACATTTTGTGTATAATAGTTCTAATGTGACACTAGAGCATCAAAAGTTGACTCTATTCATCAAGGAAGCTCGCTCTTTCACTTAGCTCATTTTGCATCCCAAACTCTTCCTCCTCTACTCTTCATTAGCAAATCTAACTTTAGAAAGTAACACTCGAAGCAATGATCATTAAAAGTTCACTCATCTCTCTCAAAAGAACGTCACAAGTGTGGCTTTAAGTACCATAAGTTTGTCCCTTTGTAAATTACCACCAATGTAAGTTCACTCAACATGAAATCATGTAGGGCTTTTGCGGGATATAATGACGGATTTTGGACCAAGGTAGGACTTGCTGGAATAGAATGGTTTCATCTTTCCTTAGGCACTCCATTTTCTCTTTTCGGCTCATACTTTCTCGACTTTTTGAGTCATTTTCTTCTTCCTCGAGGGAACTAGGGAGACGTAACGTCACTCTTTCTTGATCATGACATTCATTTTTCTCCTTTTATGTTTACTCCATGACTTTCATCATTGTTTCCTTTGAATCCCTTCAGCTTTCTACCTTATTCACTTTCTTTTTTGTTCTTTCTTTCTTTTCTTTGTCTTTCTTTTTCTTCATTTCTTTCTCTTCTTTGTACCTTTTATCACTTTCAACACTTTCAAACTCCTTGTCTCTCGCCCAAACTTATGTTTTTGTGAATTGTTTCCCAAGAATGCTAAGGAAAGATCGGGTTCCAAGAGAGGGTGATTACAAAACGGATAAAGACTTGTAACGTGGTGATTGAAAGAAAAAGGGCTTCGGCTCAAATGGGTTGACTAGGGATATCACATTGGTAGGATATGGAAGATTTCAATTTTCAAATTGGATCAAGGAGAGCCTACAATCATTTCTCAAGCCAAGCTACACTTAGAATTTCACCTAGAAACATATTCAAGGAAAGTTCTAGACCATTAGCACTGGTACTTGGACTTGTAACTAAATTCAAACCTCTCGCGCTTCTGTATTACTAAAGAGAATGGATTCGAGGGCCCACAACAACACTAGAAAAGATTGAGAATCACAAATGGCTTGATATGAACCCCTCGATGACTGCTCAAGTCAACACAAGAGTCAAAAGGGTCACAACTAGAGCTATTTTCTGCCAACAACTTGTTTTTAACCATACGATCATAGGTAAATGTGTTGGTACCAAGTGAAGAATGCTTGAGACCCTTTTATTCATTACAACTATACTTGCCTAAACATAAAAGAAAACAGACTCAATCCCTTAAGAAGGTTGTCACGCCATCCATCGTTGGGAAGAGCCACCCGGTTCACGTAAAATCCACCTTTGAAAAGAACCGTGGCATTAAAAAAAATAAAGGCTTATTGTTCACACAAACCGACAGAGAAGCTAAAAAAATAAAAAAGAAGCTACTAAAGTTTATAAGAAGTTATACTACTAAGAAAGACAAAGTAAAGAAGCTACAAAATAAACTACAGAAAGAAAGATAAAAGAATATACAAACCAAAAGGAAATGAGTACATACATAAAGGGAATGAATATATATATATATATATATATATATATATATATATATATCAATTCTAAAGGGGCAAATATATACATACCAGAGGGAAAATTAAGATAAAATAAAAATAGTGTAATACTTATTACATGCCAAATGTCAATGTAAATCAATCAAAATAGACCACACCCAAATAAAAATAAGCATTGTCCCCAATGCTTAACAAAAATAAGAACAGGGAAGGGTAGAGAGTGAAGAAAACTCCTATGTGGTGTCAGTCTCCATGGCATCCACAACACCCTTGGGCTCCTCTAACTGAATCTCATCATCTCCTGGCTGAGGGACAACTGGGTTGTTGAGCATCTGGATCATCTCCTCAATAGTGTGGGCAATGGAACTAAATCAATCCCCCAAAACATACTTATCACTATGAAAGAGAACATCACAATTAATTCAATCAAACATCCTACCTTTGGACTATGATCGACATCGGCAATTAAGTATGAACACGCGAATTTCACATTCTTCCCTTTTTCAAATTAGCCCAAGTACATACATTGCTATTCAACCAACTCAAGAAACCTTTCCACAACCACCTTACCTCAAGAGATGACTCGTTACACTAAGTATCCTCAACTTACACACTCACCCAACAAAAGAAAGTGTACAACATCACCAATCCATCATGAGATCAAGTGCCCTTACCACAAGCAAAAGAATGAATATTAAAGTAGTCCACACATTCAAATATGTCATTGAACATAAATTAAGGACATCACACAAAGAATTCATGTGCATCATGTGGTCGTACCATAAGCTTGCTCATAGTGTATATCTCTACTAATCTAAGCTAGCCAAATCTAGGATCAATTAGGACTTAATGGTTGTAATGTAGACTAAGGGACGGGTAGGATATATTTAGGAATAGTGACTAACCCTCCTAAGCACTTTAGTACACTACGTTCACAAATCAAACATCTTTTTCTCCTCAACCCATTCACTTGTCATACACCATATATAACATAACCCCCCCCCCCCCCCCCCCTTTTTNTAGTGCACCTTAAGGGCCCTTCCAGGGTTCCACTCGAAAGTAACTCCCAAATCTCTCCCCTTACTTCTTTTAGTGACTAAGTGCCTTAGGAGGTAAAGGTTCAACATTCTCAAATCAAGAACAAAGTAGGAGTATGGCTTGTAATGTGGGTGCGAAGGAAATGGTCTATAGGCTCAAAGGGCTAGCAATGGGAAAATTTTATTTATAAGTGACAAGCACCTTCATGGTCAAGCAAGAAACACCTACATCATCTCCTAGATTAGCATAACTTAATTATTTCATATTCATTAACACACGGGGCAAGTTCTAGACTACACATGATAGCACAAAGTATCAAAAATCCTTACACACACATGGCACTTGACTCATTCAAGACGGCTTTGTGTAACTCTGAATTCAAGCAAGCTAGCAAGTTGAGAATTTTTAAGCAACAATGCACTAGGTAGCATACAAGTAAATCAACTGAGAAAAAGGCATCAAAGATTAGGCTGCTCACTTTACTTGGGCATTATAATTTAAATAATATATGCAGAAAGACAGAGTGCATGCCATAACTTAAATTGCCAACATCAACCATGTCAATAGGTATCTCAAAGCATCTCAATTTCTCTTTTCCTACTCCTAATAAAAATAAAAATAAAATAATGAAAATGAAAAAACTAAACTAGAATACACGGTTTGAGCTACATCCTTGGAAAACAACCGGTGTTGAAAGAAAAACCAAGGGATACTACCTAAAAAATGCGTGCAATCGAAACTCATCAAGCTCGTTGAGTTACAACAACCTCTTCTCAACAACTATATCTACATCCATATTCAACTTTTTAATTGCCCAATAGGCTTTGTGTTCAAGCTCGACGGGCAAGTGACACACCTTCCCATAAACTAATTTATACAGAAAAGTACCTATGGGAGTCTTGTATACAGTTCGATATGCCCATAATGTGTCGTCTAGCTTCCCGACCCAGTCCTTTCTATTTCCACTTACTTTTTTCTCTAGAATTTGCTTTACCTCTCTATTTGGAACTTCAACTTGACCACTCGTTTGGGGGTGATATGTAGTGGAAACCTTGTGCTTAACTCCATACTTTGCAAGAACATTATTCAGCAATTTTGTTGCAGAAGTGAGTTCCTCCGTCACTTATCAACACTCTTAGAGTTCCAAAGCATGTGAAGATGTTCTTCTTGACAAATCTTAGCACAACCTTTGCATCATTAGTTGGAAGAGCAATGGCCTCCACCCACTTAGAAACATAGTCGACCGCCACCAAGATGTATCTTTGAGTCTATGACTATTGGAGTATGGGAACTGTCCCATAAAATCAATCCCCCAAACATAAAAAAGCTACACCACCAAAATATTTTGTAGTGGCATCTCGTGCTTCTTCGTGATTGTTCCAGTTCGTTGGCATCTGTCACACTTTTTAACAAAGGCATGTGCATCCTTAAACAATTTTGGCCAATAGAAACCTGATTGTAGAACTATTTGGGCAGTTCTATCCCTACCATGATGACCTCCATATGGCGAAGCGTGAGAGTCATGCAGTATGGAATTCATCTCTTCCTCATGAGCACATCTTCGCACAACCTGAACTGCATATAGCATGTATAAGAATAGCTCATCCCACATGTAGAGCCTCACATCTTGTAGGAACCTTCTTATATTATCGGGTGTCAATTCTGGTTGTATCACCCCACTTGCAATAAAATTCACATAGTCTGCATACCACAGGGCTTCGCTTGAGGTATTTACCAATAACTGCTCATCGGGAAATATTTCTTTGATTGACCCTCCTTCAGCTACATGGCTCCAATTTTCTAATCTGGACAAGTGATTAGCCACTTGATTCTCTGTCCCTTTTCGATCTCGGATCTCTAAGTCAAACTCTTGCAAGAGGAGGACCCAACAAATCAGCCTCGACTTGGCGTCTTTCTTCTCAAACAAGTATCTGATAGCTGAATGATTTGTGTAGACGATGAATTTGATACGCACTAGATAGGATCTGAACTTGTCCAATGCCCACACCACTGCAAACAACTCTTTTTTAGTAACTATGTAGTTCATCTAGGCTGGATTCAGAGTTTTGCTCAAATAGTAGATGGAGTGAAAGATTTTATTTCTCCTTTGACCTAAAAAAGCTCCAATAGCTATGTCACTCGGATCGCACATCAATTCAAATGGCTGCTCCCAATCCAGAGCAATGATAATTGGTCCAGTCACTAACCTTCCCTTCAGCTCCTCAAATACTTTCAGACAGGCATCATCAAATTTGAAGCAGACATCTTTCACAAGAAGACATCTTCCCCAGTTTAGTACCAAGTTCGTCTCTTCACACCTAGCAAGCACTTCATCAAGATTCATCAAGCAATTATCAAAAGAACATCCAAATACAGAAAAATCATCCATGAACACTTCCACAAATATTTCAACCATGTCAGTAAAAATAGCCATCTTGCACCTTTGAAAAGTCATAGGTGCATTACAGAGACCAAAGGGCATTCTTTTGAATGCATACGTGCCATAGGGACACGTAAATGTGGTTTTCTCTTGATCCTCTGGGGCTATAGCAATTTTATCATACCCCCAATAACCATTTAAGAAATAGTAGTATTCCTGGCCAACTAATCGATCAAGCATTTTGTCAATAAAGGGGAGGGGAAAGTGGTCCTTGCGGGTGGCATTGTTCAATTTTCTATAATCTATGCAAATTCTCCACCCAGTGACAGTTCGTGTGGGAATCAAGTCATTATTTTCATCAACCACTACAGTCATCCCCCCTTTCTTAGGTACACATTGGACGGGGCTTACCCATTTGCTATCAAAGATTGGAAATACAATACCTGCATCAAGCCACTTAATCATTTCTTTTCTTACTACTTCTTTCATGATTGGATTTTATGGGCGTTGTTGCTCTACACTTGGCTTGTGTTCGTCCTCTATGAGGATTTTATGCATGCAGAAAGCTGGACTAATGCCTCTAATATCAGACATCGTCCACCCAAATGCTCGCTTGTGCTAACGTAGCACTCTTAACAACTTTTCTTCCTGCAATTTAGGCAAGTCAGAAGAAACAATAACAAGTAAAGTGTCAGAACTGCCCAGATAAGCATATTAAAGGTGAGGAGGCAGGGGTTTGAGCTCAAATTTTGGAGCTTCCTCAACTGACGGCTTTGGAGGAGATCTACTTAGCCTATTTAGGGGCTCAAAGAGGTGTGTCCCCTGCATGTAAGCACAAGATGCATCTAGGATATGCATCATCTCCCCAACCTCCTCATTAGTCTCCAAGATATCGAACAACATAAGTTCTTTCTCTAGATAATCATCTAGATATACACTCGTGTCAAGAAGTTGCTCGTCCACCGCTATAACAGATATCATCAAGAGCTCCTCATAGTGGCTGGGAAGTTGGATTTCTTTGTAGACATTAGATACTGTTTCCTCACCATCCACTCTCAAAATCATTTTCCCTCTCTCACTTTAATAATTACATCACCAGAAGCCAAGAAAGGTCGCCCTAATGTGATTGGAACAAATTTGGCAACCACATAATCTAGTATAATAAAGTCCGCAGGGAACATGAACTTCCCAATTTGCAGTAATACATTTTCAATCACTCCCTCAGGGTGCGCTATGGATGTATAAGCCAGCTGCAACATCATAGTAGTTGGTCTTGGAGCTCCCAGACCCAATTGCATGAATAAGGATACGGGGATCAGATTTATGCTCGACCCCAAATCGCAAAGACCATGACCCACATCATTATTATCAATTCGCATAGAGATGGTGAAGTTGCCATGATCCTTAAGCTTTTGAGGGACCTTCTTTTGGACCCTTGAAATGCACTGCTCAGTAAGTGCAACTGTCTCAAATTCAGTCAATCTTCTTTTGTGAGCCACTATATCTTTTATGTACTTAGCATACTTTGGAATTTCACGAAGTACATCCAGCAGTGGAATATTTAATTGAACCTGGCTCAACATAGAGAGAAATTTGCCGAACATGCGATCATCATTATTTTTCTACAATCTCTAGGGGAAAGGTGGTGGTGGCCTTGCAGCCTCCATTGGCTCTAAAGTTGCATCCTTTTTCATTGATTCGTGTGTCTCCTTAGTAATCAACTCCCCCCCCAGGTATGGGCTTTTCTTTTCTCTTCTTTGGCACTTCTTCTAGTTCCCTCCCATTTCTGAGTGTAACTATATCAACTTGCGGGTTCTTCTCTGTATCACTGGAGAGAGCGCCTGCAGGTCTAGTATTTTGATTTGTCGCTAACTGCCCCATTTGCCTCTCAAGATTTCTGAAATTGATCCTGAACTGTTGATTGTCAAGCAACAACTTCTTTAGCAAATCATTTGTACTCTCTTCCATTTGTTGGGGTGGCTTCTGAGGTTGATTGAAATTTCCTTAAGGCTATAATGATTATGATTCGACTGATTTCCACCACATGAGAAGTTGGGATGATTCTTCCTGTTTGGATTGTAAGTGTTCCCATATTGTCCATGCTGATTTATTGTACCTCTGCATTATTGCCCCACATAGTATATGGATTCAGGATTCGTGGGGCACATGTCACTCATATTATTGTCGCCACATAGTTTATAGCAGATGGACTTTTGTTGTACATGTTGCATCAATTGTGTTTGTTGCATTGTCATTCTATTCGACTAATTTGCCAATTTTGCTATATCGACTCTTATGGCTGAAAAGTTATCAAGCTCAATCAACCCAACTGCTTTTTATTTAATTGTCCTTCGTGAATCACCATCACCTTGCCAATTATGATCATTAGCGGTGAAGTTATTTATCAAGAGTTGGATTTCACTGTACGGACTAGCCATGCAACTACCCCCACAAGCTAAATCAAGATTCATTGTTGATACATTATCTTGCCCATCAACAAAAGTGTAACCCAATACCTCATCAGTCTAACAATGATGTGGGCACTTTATGAGTAGCTTTTTGTATCTTTACCACGCTTGACGAAGTGTCTCGCCATCCAATTGTTCGAACCCAAGAATCTGACTCTTCAATGACTTTGTCTTCTTAGTGGGGAAAAACTTGATTAAGAATTTCCTTGCTAGATCATCCCAAGTACGAATTGAGTTCGCGGGTTCCTTTTGCAACCATTCCTTAGCTTCCCCGAGCAGTGAAAGGGGGAAAAGTGTCAGCTTGACATAGTCCTTGGAAATATTTGGATAATTGGAAGTGTCTGTAATTTCCAAGAAATTCTGAATGTGCTTCTGTGGGTCTTAATGAGATAAACCCACATATTGCCATGTGGACTGAATCAGATGCACCATGTACTGTTTGAGTTCAAAATGTCCTGTAATATCAGACTTCACAATAGCCTGAGTCATATTAGCAAGATTGGGCCTTGCAGCTTCAATCACCGCTCGCTCTTCGTTACCTTCCATCTCTATTGGATTTGGGTGAACTACAATGTCCAACTCTCCTTCTGTTCTAGTTCTAGCTTTGACTTCCCTCCTCACTGTGTGAAGTGTTCGTTCAACTTCAAGATCAAGAGGAAGGAGATTGTTTGCGTTTCTACTCCTCCGCATTCAAGAGAAGAGCATGTGTTAACACAAACAAGGTAAACTGAAAATTAAAACTTGAATAAATAACTAATAAATGCTTAATTTAGTCAAGGAGCTAATTTCTAAGTCCTCGGTAACAGCACCAAAAATTTGTTGTGAACAAAAATACTCACACAAGTGCACGCGATCGTCAAGTAATAGTGTAGTGAGAAGAGTATCATTCCCATGAAGACTTGTGACTAACTTTTGACTGAATTAAACTTAATTAAATTATCAATTCAAGATATTTTTTGCAAAATATGGAAGTGACTAAATTACTTACTAAAATTATCAAGCACTGAATTAACTAGAAATAAACTAAAACAAATAGCAATTTCGAATAACCATCAGTAGGAGAGAATATTTTAGGGTCACGGGTTAGATAACAATCATGTTGCGTTCTTGGCTTAAAATAACTAATTGATTTAACTGGATTGTTGATTGACAGGTTTGATATTACTCATAAGAATCTGTCGAGTCCTTACTCGCCTATTCAAGTTAACTTAATGCTTATATGCCTATGGAATTAACATTAACAAGAATGCATTTACAATTCCTGTATTTCAACCAAGCATGGCAATTAGGTATATGTCGATCCTAATTGCGAATTTGTTCCCCGATGCCCGGGTTCAAGAACTTGCTCTATTTAATTCTATATGCAATTTTGAGGGCCACAGCGCCCCACACTGGCTGTGGCCCTCAAAATTGACTTTTTGCGCTTTTGCTTCGATTTCCTTCAAATTTGCGCCTTTTCATCCCAAATTGCATCCGATTAATTCCCACACATAGAAACACCATAATTTATCATAAATCATCATATTAAACATCTCAAATCATCAAAACATGAGCAAAATGAGAGGCGATATATATCAAAATATACATACTTTAAGCCGATTATCAGCAGTCACAACCGACCCTTCAAACTGGCCCGCTGCTGCCTTTAGTACTACTGTTGGTGTTGTGTATGCTGCTGGGTCACCCTCTATAAGTAAATCCAGTGGTAGATCTCTAGAAAACGCAATCTTTTCAATCTCTTTGCTCAGATTCTCCACAGACTTCTTTTATGCCTGAGACCTCCGCATCTTCTTGACCTGTTTGCCCAAATCCTTAATGACCTTCCCATGCGTCTCAAGAGTATCCAAAATGGTCTTCTGGTTGTCTTGAATCCTCTTCAATGTTTGCTCCACTGACGGAGGTACTTGTGGATCTGTTGGGACTGCTGGGGCGGAGGAATGTGCTACAACAACAAAGGATATGTCAGTCAGCATTGTAGTACCTACCTGCATCCAGTTATTGAGACTCGCCAATGTCTGGGAGGCTCGCAATGAAGTCTGAGGACATGTAGATGAGGCTGGCTTTGATAATGGCACTGATAGTCTGGAAGAGGAAGATAGTGGCATGTCCGCTGTCCCGGTGGAATGGTCGGTTGCTGTGGGAGGTAATATAGATGTTGAAGTCTCAGGAACCGAATAAGTAACCAGTACATCTGGCTCCTCAGAATGGCCAGTGGAGTTAGTAGCTTTACCCTTGAATTTCGAGTTGTCGGCTCCCTGAATGTGGTATTATAAGAAAGGCTTCTTAGCCTTTACTTCGGTATCGTAATGCCTCGGCTCCTCCCCTTGATCCTTGAAGTATTCTGTAAGGAAGTTTGGGTACGGATAGGATCTTTCACCCTTCTAGACAGCTAAAGTGATGTTGGTGGACATAATGGTACAAATATTCATCAGATACCTAGCCATAATAGATGCCAACAAAACCGCATGGGGAAGTGGGAGGTTGTTCTCATTGAGGGAAGGATCAATGCGGCTGCACACGAATGTCTACCACCCTTTTGCTTCAATGTTTAGGGTGGCTCAGTTATTGGAACCCCTAATGTGAGTCACGAAGGTATTGACCCTCAGATTACTAGAATCTCAGCTAAACACGGACTAGTAGCATCACCCACAGCTATTTTTTTCAAGTATTGCACTGCTTCTACTTCTTCAAACCCCACATATTCTTTTAGCGCACAGGAGTCAAAGTGAATTTTTAGATTTAGCACATTTGTCACCTTAGTACCCTTTTTGATGTGAGCTAAATTTGCGTACTATTCCTTGACGAGGTGCTCATTTGCATCTAGGACGCTGTTGGTGAACCATTTCCATCATTGTCGCTCCTGCAGTTGTCTAAGGACATTGGGGTGTGCTTGTTCAAATCCTTCATAAATAATTGTCGCTCAATAGTGAGCAACCTTTACGGCCACCATTCTGTAAACTTTGCAAAGGCATTGGCACTAAAAAAAATCTGTCTTCCCATAGCTCGGGCCTCCTTGATCTCTCTAAACCTCCCACTGTAGTATCGCCCCCTCTACCATCATCCGAGACGTCATCATCATCGTCCACATTAATTGGAGCAGCTGGACCATGTGAGAAAGAGGGCTCAGAGTCTTGTCTGCCCTTTTCTGAACCCTCAGACAAACTAGCAGCAGAAGATGACTCATCCACGAAGTGGAATCTACCCGGGATTTGTTGTGATTGGGCTTTTGGTTGTACTTGCATGCCTCAGAAGCCTCCCCAGATATGAGATACTCACTGGTCTCAGATGGTTCAAGAACTCTGGTTGTGGTTGGTTTCTTACTTATGACCCTTTGAAGTGCCAGAGCTAGGTTGCTATTACTTTGACCCCGGCCTCAGGAAGGTTCTGCCCTCCCTTTTGATGTATCTCCTCTACCATGTTAGTGAACCATTGTCTACAACACATAAGTAATCAAAATCAGATAGAATTGAACCTCATAATGTAAACAGAAGCTTGATTGAAAGTTGCAGTAACACAATCTTAGAAGGGGCAGTGCGGACCGCACAAAAGTGTGTGCGGTCGCAGACTGCGGAGTGCGGACCATACAAAAGTAAGTGTGGCCGCTTAATCCCAGGTTCAGACTAGTGGGGTCTCTGATGTTTCATCATTGTGGACCGCACAAAAGTGAGATGCAGCCACACAAATCCACTGTGGACTGCACAATATTTAGTGCGGCCGCACAATTCATTCACACACATTTCCCTAACTAAGAGAGCTGCGAACCACACAAAAGTGTATGCGGACGCAAAGCTAATACTGTGGATCGCACAAAAATGAGTGCGACCGCACAATATAAATTCAGGTGGCACTAGCTTAGGGTTCATGTAATTTTGTTCACAAGTTACCCAACTTTTTAGCAAAAACATCATTAGTTACTTACACAACCCCTAATTAACATTTAGGATGCTACTCATCTGATGCTAAGCAAGAATAACCAACTTTTGACATTATTAGGCATGAACTTAACCCTAGATTAAAGAACAAAACAAAGAAAAAGAGGAATAATCTAAAGACAAAATTAACATACCGGTAATTATGAGCATGTTATTTTTTCCCTATTCGAAATACTCCAATAAAATTACAAGAAATAGATTTTTTAATTATTAACCATTTTTAGGATTCTATTTAGAAATTTATTAATTATTTGCATCTTTGTGCACATTTAGTTTTATTAAAATCATGAAAAAATGCTAAAAATACCATGCATTGTATTTAGGTTTTGTTTTACATATTTTAGGACTAATTGGTAATTATTTGTTTGATAAAAATGGAAAAACTCACAAAAAATAGCTCATCCTACACTTTTGCCTTTTAATTTTTAAGTTATTGATTTTTCTCTTTTAATTTAAAATTAAATAACTGATATAATTATTGTAATTAGGAAATTAGTTTGATTTTAAAATTTAGATTAATTTAGGATTTTAATTAAAGAAAAAGGAAAAGGTAATTGAAAAAGGGGTCCTTTTTATTTAATCGGGCCACCCCATACCCAAATCAAATGCCAAACCCATCCAAAATTGACCCAGGTCCAAGCCCAAAATCAAATGCTATGTGAGTATATGAGGATGTCATCAATGAAAACGATGATAAAGGAATCAATATAAGGCCTGAAAACCCTATTCATCAAGTCCATGAATGCCGCCGGTGCATTATTCAAGACGAAGGACATCACCAAAAACTCATAATAGCCATATCTAGTCCGGAATGCACTCTTCGGGACATCCGAGTCCCGAATCTTCAATTGATGGTAACCCGACCTGAAGTCGATCCTAGAGAACACCCTAGCACCCTGCAACTGGTCAAATAAATCATTAATACGAGGCAACAGATACTTATTCTTCATGGTGACTTTATTCAATTGGTGGTAATCAATGCACATTCGCATAGTCCCATCCTTCTTCTTCAAAAATAATAATGGGTCACTTCAAGGCGATACATTGGGCCTAACAAACCCCTCTCCTAAAAACTCCTCAAGCTGCTCCTTCAACTCTTTCAATTCCTTAAGAGCTATATGTTACGGTGGGATAGATATAGGCTAGGTGCCTGGAGCCAAATCAATGCAAAAATCAATATCACGATCCGGTGGCATGCTAGGAAGATCAGAAGGAAACAAATCGGCGAACTCTCGAACTACTGGAACTGAATCAATCATCGAAGACTCTACGGTGGTGTCCCGAACATAAGCCAAGTACGCCAAACACCCCTTCTCAAACATTTGTCGAGCCTTCAGGAAAGAGATAACCCGACTAGGTGTATCAAATGTGGAAGCCTTCCACTCCAACCCTAGCAATCCTGGTATCGCTAAAGTAATAGTCTTGGCATGGCAATATAGGATGGTGTGATATAGAGATAACCAATCCATGCCCAGGATAGCCTCAAAATTGATCAAGTCAAGCAATATGAGATCTGCTCTAGTCTCAAAACCACAAAATGTAACCACACAGGACCGGCAGATTTGGTTTACAATCACAGAGTCGCCCACAGGAGTGGACACATAAACAGGAGTGCCCAAAGGTGCAGGAGGAATAACCAGGAAACGAGCAAAAAAATATTATACATATGAATAGGTGGACCTTGGATCAAATAATATCTAAGCATCTCTACCGCAGACGGAAATAATACATATGATGACAGCATCTGAGGCCAATGCATCTGGCCTAGCTGGAAGAGCATAGAATCTGGCCGAAGCACCGGCTGGCTAGCCTCCCCTGACTGAGCAGTAGCTGACTGACCTCTTCCTATCTGGCCTCCACCTGTAGGACAGCCCTCACCGGTCTACCCTCCACCTCTAGGTGGCAGGGCAACCAGTGCTGAAACCATAGGCTGCTGACCCTGCTGTACTGCCTTGCCCCTAAGTCTGGGGTAGGTCCTCTTCATGTGACATTAATCTCCACACTCGTAGCAGCCCCTCGGTGCCATTTCTTGCTGCCCTGATGTTTAAGCTTGCTGACCCGAATATCTACAAGAAGGATCCTGAATGGCTGGTGGGCAATAAGAACTCTCTAGCATGGCACTGAAGTAAGCACTAGGAGAACCCTGATAACCAGAATACCCGCTGGAAGAACCATGACTAGATGGTGGACGGTTAGAACCATCCGGCATCACACTAAAATAAGGTTTCACTAGAGCACCTCGGGGAGGTGGTGGTGCTAAATACGGGGGCCCGCTGGACTGACCCCTCCCTGTGTGCCCCCTACCCCCAGCTGGGGCGCCTCTGAACTCTCCAAAAAATTGGGCCCTCTTGTCCTGCTGAAACTGCTCTCTACTCTTCTGGCGATAACCCTCAATCCTGCGAGCAATCTCCACTACTAACTGATACTTAGTACCCATCTCTACCTCTCGGGCCATGCTAGCTCGAATACCGGGGTGCAACCCTGCAAAATACCTCTGCACTCTCTCTGTTGTATTGGAAGTATCATGAGTGCATGGCTAGACAACTCGGAAAATCTTGCCTCATAGTCGGTTACGGACATCTGACCCTGCTCAAGATGCTCAAACTGATACAACAGCTCTTCCCTCTCAGAGGGTGGGATATACCTGTCCAAGAATAGCTGTATGAACTGACCCCACGTAAGGGAAGGAGAACCTCCTGGCCTGCCAAGAGTATAGGACTGCCACCATCTGCGGGCCCTGCCCTCCAGCTGAAAAATAGTAAAGTCAACTCCGTACGACTCCAGTTTGTCCTTGCACCTATCAATAAAATCCTGAGCATCCTCATGACGCACCCCCGAAGATAGGAGGGTGAAGTCTAGTCCATCTATCCAATAACTTCTACGGGTCACCATCCGTAGCTGTCCTAGAATCGAGCACCACTACAGTGACTGGCTGCGCCCCATCTTTGGGTATAGCGCCCAGAGTCTGATACACTGCAGCTGCGTGCCTAGGAGCCTGAGTAGTAGGGGTTTGTGCTCCCCCATCTGCCTGTGATGTAGCTGGATCTATTGGAAATAGACCAGTCCGACTCATAGTGTCCATGACCTGCAGCACATGGCCCATGACCTCTTGGAAGCCCGGTGCGGTCATAAAATCCGCTGAGGTAGGCTCGGCTGCGGGCACCTCACCCTTATCCTCGATAATAGGGTCTCCCGCAAGATATGCTAGTGGTGCTACTGGGACAGCTCTGGGATGCCCTCATCCCCTACCTCTGGCCGGTGCCCTCCCCCGTCCTCTGCCTTGGCCTCTAGTAGCGGGGAGTAAGCCCCCCTCCTGGTCTAAAACATCAATCGTACGTGTCCTCACCATCTGTGAGAGAGAAAAGAAGGAAACTTAGTATACTGACCACTACACAAAGGAAATGAATAAAGAGTAGTTTTCTTAAAACTCTATAGCCTCTCAAAGATAAATGTAGACCGCTCCGTACCGATCTGCAAGACTCTATTTGGTTTGCCCATGACTTGTGAGACCTATGTGAACCTAGTGCTCTGATGCCATATTGTCACGAACCATTTCCACAATAGGTCGTGATGGCACCCAACACCATTGTCGGGCAAGCCAACGCGGAATTATATATAAATTCTTCTTTTTACCGTTTTGACAATTAGTTTCAGAAATCTCTTAAATTAAGGTTAATAACAAGTAATGAACATTAAGGTACCCAAAATAATTATACAATTTCCAAAAAAATAATCTACTGAAGTATATGCCAAGACCTAGTGTCACAAGTTACGGGCAACTAGTAGAATATACAAAAGTACAATCCTATCCTGCTGTCCGAAATGGAATAGGCAGCAAAAATAAATAAAAGAGACTCCATCAAGCTGCTGAATGACACAGGCAGGGAGCAGCTCACCATGGAAGTCTTGGAATAGGCTCAGTGATACGCACCAGACTGATAGCTAGATGTACCTGCCTCAGACCCTGTACAATTAAGTACCGAAGCGTAGTATGAGTACATAAACAATATGTACCTAGTAAGTATCTTGTCTAATCTCGAAGAAGTAGAGACGAGAAGTCTACTTGACACTTACTAGGGTCAAAATAATATGAGATAAAAATTTCATTGTGCATGGATAGAAGTAATCAAATAGCAGTATGTAGCAAGAACTAACAGATTCTCTCCTAAGTAATGTCACCACTGGCAATTTCATTTCAGGTGAATTAATAATCTAAATCATAGAAATTCTGAAATAAACAGGCGCAAATAGTGTCGAGGTCGTACGGCCCGATCGAACAAAAAGTAAATTGTGCACTACCGAGGTTTGAGGGCACGAACCATAGATGCATCTATTACCCCGCTCACGAATCAACCATGCAACGCGGTCACATGTAATTAAACATATCAACAGACAGACAATGACATATAACTAGAGAGAAATTACTCAACGCATTATCATATTCCCTTTTTAAACACCAAGAATGGTCATGTTCCTCTCAATTAATCCCATTTATCACAATCACACGGTTAGACAATCTAAATTAAGCATAGAGTCGCAACGATACCACATAAAGCCTGTTTTTCGGTCCTAAACTACCCGGACTTAGCACAATAGTAGCTACGCATGGACTCTCGTCACCTAGTGCGTACGTAGCCCTCGCATTTAATAACAAATTATTAGATTACATTACCTATGGGGACAATTCCCTCTTACAAGGTTAGATAGGAGACTCACTTCGCTCCAATGTGCACTTCCAATACCAAGAATGAGCCTGAACTCTCAAATTGGAGCAGAACGATTCAAAACTAGGTAAACGAGGTAGGAACTAGTCAGTATAAGCTTACAAGATCATATTCTAACTATTTAAGCAATTTCCCACCCTTAAACACAAATTTCCTAAAATCCAACTGCGAGACCACATGCCCGGATTCCTAAATTTATCAAGAGAAGTTGTTCTTCATAACCCAAGGATCAATAATATATGATTTCTAATTCATTTCATGACAAATTTCGTGGTCAAATTCAACTCTTGTCAAAACCTTAGGTTTTTGCTCTAACCCCATGATTCACCTTAATACCAGAGTTTAATCTACCTAAGGCATAAGTATTAAATTAGAAATAGGTAGAACAAACTTACCTCAAGAGGCTAGGTGAAGTTCTTATCCCAAAAGCTCTGAAATCGCCTAATGGAGTAGTGAAATGTGGCAAAAATGGACATAGAACCCGTAATAAATGAACTCACTGCTTCATCGATTTCCACATTTGCGGTTAGGGGACCGCATCTGCGGTCCTACATCTGTGAGTAAATGGCCGCACCTACGGAACAGGCCAAGATAAGCTGTGACCGCTTCTTCAATCCATAGGCCACTTCTGCGGTTTTGCCTGGCCTTCCCCTGGGTCACATCTGCGATTGATGGATCGCATCTACGGTTTCGCACCTGCGGTCCACCAACTGTAGGTGCGGTTATGATAGAAGCAGCAGCTTCAACACTTCTAAAAACTTTTCCACTTCACTCGAGCCTTGTCCGATTGACGCTCGGGGCTCCCGGTCCCCGCCTGAACATACCGACAAGTCTGAAATCACAAAATGGACCTACTCAAACCTATGGAATGCCTGAAACAGCGCTAAATCTAAGAATCACCCCGTAAAATCAATTGAATCAAACTTATGAACTTCAAGTTCATAATTTTCCTCTAACGGGCCAAAACGCCCTTAAACTACTCGGATTGACACAAATTTTGTGGGAAAGTCTTAAATGTTATATTTGACCTGTACTGGGCTTCGAAACCAACATACGAGCCCGATACCAATGTGATAAATCATTAATTGTTTTCTAAATCCATAGAATTTTAGTTTAACAATTTCTAACAAAAATTCATTACTCGGACTAGGGACCTCGCAATTAGATTCCGAGCATACGCTCAGGTCCCATATTTTCCTGCGGTTCCTTCAGAACCATCAAAACATGAATCCGGGCCCGTTTGCTTAAAATGTTGACCAAAGTCAAACTTAGCCTTTTAAGAAAATCCTAAGGAGTCAAATATGCATATTTCAATCAATACTCTTCCAAATTCCGAACCAACCATCCTCGAAGGTTATAAATTAGTTAAAGCAAGCATGGAAAGTTTATTTGGAGGGGAACAGGGTTCTAAAAGGTAAACGACTGGTCGGGTCATTATAGGAAGGAACTACTCCACTCATGCAGCTAATATGAACTTTCCTCAGAAAATGGAAAACAAAACACACAAAAATTAGAATACAGAAAATTGTACTCAAGATCATACTATTGCGTCATGCAACCCGATCCAAAAAACATAGACATGGCGGCGTGCCACCCCTATCCACACATAAAATTCACATAAGGAGATACACACTGAGCTAAATTGCTCATTACAACAAAATACCGAATATCAATCCCAAGCACGCTAAGTGCATAATACCATCCATGGGGAGACATATAGCACCATAAGCCACAACTCAAGCACAACGGAGGTGCGATATATGTTCTGAAAATAAAGAGCCATCATGCTCACATGACACCATCGCTACGCGGAACCTCAACACATAAGAAATTTACCATGCTCTTGTGCAACTCACACGGCACAATATAGCGTTACATGAAATAGCCAACGATGAAATAACATCTAACGCCCGAATACTCTTCCATAAGGAGAGCTATGCTGAAATGTACACATTCGGCCTGATATAGAGCCCATATTCATATTTAAATCCATTCACAGACCTCAAGCCAATTCTGATTGTACCGAACTAGGCCAATAAGCTTTTTTGGTTCCATAATAACCCCTTTTTCCCATAACACACAAGAATAACCATCATAACCGAAGTAATCCTCCACGGTCCACCATCCAATAAATCGATTTCCCTCCAGGCATCAATTCTCAAATTAACGATATCACAACAATCTTCATACTTGGTTTAATTCTTCAATCAATCAAGTGACTACATGCCACACTTATACAACCTCCCTGTGGGGAACGCTCCCACGACCTTCTGTAACAAATAATAGGTCTGTACATCCATAACACTGACTGCAATAATGTTGGAAAGCGATCAAGAATCCCTAACCAGGATGCGAAGCCTTTTTCACAAATCACCGATCTCAGGCGATGCTGTAGACAATACCAACTTACTCCAAATTTTCGAATCGCCTTCCTGCTCATCTGAGCTCATGACATCCTCGTCAAACACCAAACTGCAACCTTGATCCTCACCTTCAAATTTCATACCGGTCATTGCACCTAACAAGCCATGCGATAGAACACGATTTTTATCATAACTCCGGAACAACTAATAGACTAATACTTCATCATCTAGAAACTTTTCACTTAACTCATTTCTGGGTAACATACACACAAGTGAATTCTCATAACCGTAGAATATGCAAATCTTCAAGTAGTGGTCTAAGCCACCATATCCCTTCCGGGATCCGCCTACATATAGCAGGCCATAACACTAGGATACTTCCGAATAAAATCAATTATGGCGGCTGACAAGCCTCTCATATATAGCAACAAATTGTCTACATAACTTAATCACGCTGAAAGAACTGATCCCTACCACTGGTATGCCAATTCAACCATTGCTAACCAATCCAACCTCTTCCAATTTATGCTTAATTGCCTTGGAATAATAATAACTTCATTCAACATGTAACGCACTCAACCCAAGTGGCTTTGTAAGACGAGACCATACGGTCTCAAATCCCACGAGCCATCTCATTCCTTCTAAGCACGCATATTTGCCTCTCGACTGGAGCATCCATTCTGGTACTTCCTTTACGAATCTGAAGTCCTTCTCCCCTTTGCTTACTATACTACGCTGCAAGTCAAAACATCATAGAACATTCTGCCTCTTATCATAAGATGCTTCACAAGCTCAATCCTTAAACATACCGCGGGCTTGAATCCTTAGGCACCACATTTTTAACCTTTGAATCCACTAGGACCATTGCTGAGAGCCACCCACTCTGACTGGGTCTGAAATATAATCAACTATATAAATCTTCTAGCACCTGAATACCCTCTTGACGAAGCACCCGACCGAATCACTTTCCTTGAAACCCGCATCTATACAAGGCATAAATATTGAATCCTTCCCTAAATCTGAACATGAGCCAATAAGGCTAGCCCTAGCACACCCTCAAATATTCCTTTGCTCAAATTACCTCTTATGTTATTTTCCCCTAGCCGAAACAACCCAGCAATATGCTAATAACCGGAAATATCATAAATAAACGACAATTCAATCTAACCGTAGGCAATGGGAATCTCCCACTTAGCTTGAAGCTACCATTACACAATTATAGAACCAACAAGGTTCTTTCTTCATTGTTGACATGATCTAGCACAACCAATCCGCTGAGTTCCTCAAAATCTTTCGGTAAAACCATTTATGAATACTCTGAATCATTAACCATATTCACATATCCAGCCTCTTTAGCAGATATATATCCAATAGGATTCTTCGTAGAAGCTTCGCCAACCACGTGACCGCTGATCTACTCATAGGAGATAACCCACCTGAGCCCGTGCTCATTCACTAGTTGCACAAGTCTATTCACTCCTCGTGGACATCAACTAAATGTTTGACAGTATCTCCTAATTCAAAGTTATGTTGTATCCTCCTTCATATCAAGCAGCTCATTTTCGTCATATCAAATCTCCCGTCGAATAATAGCCTATACTTCAAGTATCAAATCTCCTATCCACTGAACTCCCAAATCACTCCAAACTTTCCTCTAGGGTGTAGTTATCCTGCCACTGAATCCACATACTACTCTGCCACTCTCCCACTTTGGGCAGACTCACTTCTTTAAGAAACTACTCGACCTCCACTTCTTACACTTAGCCTTCTAGAAGTTTAACCACCGCATGACACTTCCCACATGTTCTTACTCCTCTTTTGTTGCTCAGCTGATGCCTTAGATCAAAATCTATCTCAGTAGCACTTGAACCAATAGACCACTACTAACTTTAAACCTTCTGAAGATCATCCTTTCCCAAACCGTCGACATTAGAACATCGATTCAATCCTGATCTACTGCACCCCGCGATCTTTGACTATCGCTTCTTCAATACTATCTCACAATATCCCTCCCCAAAGGCGAATTGATGTAAACAATAACACCGGCAAACTTAACATATTCCATCGAGGACGACAACACCGTGTCGTAGATCAAAATTCTACCACACTTGAAAACACCATGACTCGTTACTCCATCAACCCAAATCTGAAAATTCTTATCCCAATTGCCTTTCCCTCACCGGAAATAAAATACTGAATCTCTAAATCATGCACTGATTAAACCTCCCTTCAAGTCATTCACTGCCCCGACACGTAGGCAAGCATCCTACAATCAATTCAATACCGTACGACAACCGTTCATAAGCATCATGGCAACTTGTGGCTAGCTTCAGAGCTCTCAAAAGTGCAGCTATAGAGCTGAAACATCAAAATATCCTTCTACAAGGCACGACAATAGCTCAAACACCCACACCGGGAGAAATATCCCGTACCACATCCGTAGTACCATTAAAATTCCTCAATTCTTGGTTTATAACAAGCGGTTCGCATCACGTAAGATTGACTAGGAAGGAAACGAGGGCATAAACCTCAAGGAATCAAATCGCACGATGAGGAATCAAGAAGGGAAGTACCCCTAACAGCCCTGTAGCCTCTCGAAAGTAAGTACGCATGTCTCCGTACCGATCCGCGAGACTCTACTAGACTTTCTCATGACTCGTGACACCAAAGGGAACCTAGTGCTCTGATACCATGTTGTCATGACCCAAATTCCACTAAGGGGCGTGATGGCTCCAAACACCACTATCAGGCAAGCCAACCAACATACATAATCAAATTCTCATTTTAATACTTTTGAAAACTATGACTTTCCTTCAAATTTACCAGTAAAAGATAATCGTTTGAAATTGAATGTTAAGCAGTTAATACAAGATACTTCATAATCCCCCCAGAACCTGGTGTGATAAGTGCATGAGCATTTAGTAAGGAGGAAAATAAAATACAGTAACTGTCCAGAATATAAAGTGGACAGAAATGAAAATCTAGTACAATACACTGAAGATGACTATAATGACTGCGGGTCTTCTTAACTAATGCAGCTCGCCTAAGTCTCTGTATCAACCATGCTGCTCTGCCACTAAGCCACTAGCTGCATATGAACCTGTGCAACAAAAATGCACAGCAAATGTAGTATGAGTACGAAAATAATGTGTACCCAATGAGTATCCCGTCTAATCTCGAAGACGTAGAGATGAGTGGTCGACTTCGACACTTGCTAGTTGTCCAAGAGTAATATTTTTAATGTGATGAATCATGGATTTATTAAGAATGACAGTAAATTCAAATGAGTCACAAAACAGGTAAAAATTTCTTTTTATTAAAAGTCCCTGGATTCATAATCCATTAACTAACAATTATATCAAGTCGGGGAGAGCAGATATTAATATCAATAAATCTCAAGGCAGGAAATACAAGCATGCGCAACTCATATCGAGGTCGTACGGCTCGATCCAGCATAAATGTAAAATGTGCACTGCCGAGGGTCGTACGGCGCGAACTATAGATGTATCTACTACCCCGCTCGCGATCATACATGCGACACGGTCAAATTTAAATAAACAATCACCCTGCTCGCGAATCATATATTTGACGTAGGTACACATAGAAATACATGCTCAAACAGCAAATTAAGAATTTATCGAGGACCATTTAACCAAATAAAAATCAATTCTCTTTTAACGATTTAAGAAAAGGAAGTTTAATCATCATGAAAATTCATTTACCAATTCGATAGGACTTAAGAAATTCAACTGTCAATAAGATTACAAGTATTACAAGCATAGTATGTTTTTGGGTCCTATTCTACCCGGACTTACACATATTAGTAGCTACACACAGACTCTCATCACCTCATGCATACGTAGCCCCCAAAAATAGGAGCACATAACCAATTATTTCACATATGGGGACAATTCCCTCTTACAAGTTTAGAAAGGAGACTAACCATGCTCCGAAGGTCCATAACCGGCATTCCACGCCCTTTCAAAGACTCAAACCTATGCTAAACGCTCCAAAACTAGCCAATGATTATGCAAATCCATTAATATACGATAAAATACTCATATTAATTCAATGTATAACAATTCCTAACCCCGATCAAAAAGTTAACAAAAATGCCCTCGGGCCCACGTGCCCGGATTCCGAAATTTTTTGAAGATTAAGATTACCCATAGCTTCACAAACTCAAATATATAATTTACTCTCAATTTCATAACCAAAAGCATGGTCAAAATCCAAAATATCCATTTTCTATGTGTTCCCTCAAACCCCAAGTTTCCACCAACTTTCATGCTCAAATCCTAAACAAAACTATGTATTTAACGTCTAATGAGTGGGAATAACTTACCTTGACATAGATGAAGAAAATATCTCTTCCAAAACCTCCAAAATCATCCAACCGTAGCGAAAATGGGTGGATATGAACCAGAACTCAATTTTTAAAGAGAGCGCCCTTCCTCCGGTCCTTTCGCACCTGCGGTCTCTTGACCGCTTCTGCGGTCACGCAGGTGTGGACCAAATGTCGCTTCAACAGTCTGGAGCTACCATCCCATTTTTTATTATGCGCTCCATCTTCTGCAGGTGCGGTCCCGCTTCTACGGTGACCTGACCACTTCTGCAGTCCCAGCCTTCACCCTTCACCAGCGCATCTGTGCCCCTTTGGCCACTTATGCGGCTCTGCACCTGCGGCCTAAGTCTTGTAAGTGCGGTTACACCAGCAACTTCAGCTTTTCCTCCAAGTTCCAATTCATTCCGATAACCACCCGGAATCCTCTTGACGCCCCAGGGACCCCAACCAATCATGCCAACCAGTCCTAAAAAATATTACGGACTTTCTCGAGGCCGAAAATCATATCAAACAACATTAAAACCATGAATCACACTCCAATTCAAGCTTAATGAACTCTAATATTTCAAAATTCTACTTTCGGTGTTTAAACCTATCAAATCACGTCTGATTGAACTCAAATTTTGTACACTAGTCACATTTCGACATTACAGACCTACTCCAACTCCCAGAATCGAAATCTAACCCCGATATCAAAAAGTATGCTTCCGGTCAAACTTCTCAAAAACCTTCAAATTTCTATCTTTAGCCAAATGACTCCAAAATTACCCACAGACATCCGAATTCACTTCTGATCGTGCTCCCAACACCAAAGTTACCATACAGAGCTATTCCCAGACTCAAAATCACAAACGGATGTTAATAACACTGAAATGCACTTCAACCCAAACTTATGAAATTCTTCCAAAATGTTAACTTTCACAATAGGGCCCAAACATCCCCGGGTCCTCCAAAACCCGATCCGGACAGACGCCCAAGTCCGAAATCCTCATACCAACATGCTGGAACTTTGTCGTTTACTCAAAATCCAATCTTAGTGAATTCTTTCAACTTGAATCTTCCAAAATGAGAATTCTCTATCCAAATCAACTCTGAACATTCTGGAACTCAATTTCGACCACGCGTACAAGTCATAATACCCGATGTGACTCTACTCAGGGTTTCAAACCGTTGAACGACGTGATATAGCTCAAAACGAGCGGTTGGGTCGTTACAATTTTAGACGTAGGGTCTCCACTCCCTAGTAATTTTTCTAACATAGTTTCTCATCCTATCATGATGTAGCTCCCAGTTGGAAGTGTGAATAAAGTATGTTGATTCCTTTACTTTATGTGTTCATTCGAATCTATGCAGAACATTTAGCTTTATAGATTATATAGATCTTCCTGTCATGTAATTAATTAGAGACCATTTGGAATTCATGAGACGCATTTGTATCAGTTGGTTTTGTTAACTGTAGTGAAGGCTAATCTAGCAATTTATACTAGTTGAATACATGGTTTGTTTTTAGTACATGTATGGTGTATTGTTCTTTTGGTAGTTTACTGTATACAGCAGGTTGAAATTCGACGGATGAAGTTCATGTATATTTTGGTATTAATTTTTTCATGTTTAGATATATTAATAAAAGGAAATGCAGGTTTACTTTAGGGGTTAATCTATGGTTTTGTGATTAGGAGATTACATTAAATAATAATTTGATTCAAGTCTACTTGTTAAGGTTCTGATAATATTGAAGCAAGCCTATTTCAATTCGAATTTTTGGTTCTAATTTACCGTGAATATAGTAGTTAGTTAAGGCTTGTATCTCTTTATGAAGTTTTGTGCTTCCAATATTCAAAGAGTCTCGTGGTGCCTGAGATTCGAACTCGAGTTCCTCATTCAAAAAACAAGGACAGCATATCGTGAGGAATTCGGGCTCACCCTTGGGCCCAAGTAGAATATTTGCTTTCAAATGTGTCCAATTTGTTCGCATGGGGCTGTTAATACATAGGTTGTTTTTCTTTGACTTCACTTCACCAATATGTTTGGGATTGGATTAAACTTTGCCTTAAATAACCAGTCTTCCTTTGTGCATTTGATTTATTTTGAAGTTTTATTTAGTCACATCGTTGGGCTTTTCAAGTTAAGTGGCATACTCGAGCTAAGGGTCTCTTCAGTAATTGAGAGTGCCTTTGTTCGAAACTGGACTTGATCTTGGGACCCAAATTTCCTTGAATACCATAATGCTAGTTAATCCATAATATTAACAAATTAAGTTTTTGCTGTAGAGATAATTCTTGTAGATAATATTAGTTCGTCTTTAGGATTTCCTTTTTTAAAAACAAAATTGAGGTGTGTCGCGCCAAATAAAATCACAAATTGCATAGCCCTCTTTAATTGCTTTATTAAGATACTTAGAATTCGGGACGTGCCATTCAGCGAATCTTCATGGCCTCCCGCAAAGTTGATAACACATTAGTCGCTTCAGGTGCATTCTTTAATAATTTTACCTTCCTAAATTTCGGTGTGCATTTCATGGGACCCAAGTCCAAATCCCAAAACGTTGAATAAAATGTGTCTAGGATCCGGGTGCATTTCATGTGACGTGATCCAAAAACATGTCTTAAACGATGTTCAATTTCTTAAAAAATCTAATTAAAAGAGGTAAATAATTCTAAAATTGAACTATAGGATGATATGTTTAAAATCAGCTAGTTAAGACAAATATAGCAGTTGAGCTACCGTGCTAGAACCACGGAACTCAGGAATGCCTAACACCTTCTCCCGGGTTAACAGAATTTCTTACCCAGATTTCTGGTTCGCGACTATTAAACCATGTCTAATTCCTTTAAAGTCTGGAAATCAGAAACAAGAGGGATTAATGATAAAAGGGTGCAAAGGCACATGGGAAGGGAATAAAAACAGGCTGAAAGTAAAAAGTTTGAAAAAGAAGGGCCAATGTTAGTCTTTAAATAGGCTGGATTTTGGAGATGAGAGGGGACTTAAGGACTGAAATATTGAGAGAAAGATTGAGAGTTTTTGGCAAAAGATTGGAAAAACAGAATTTATTTTCAGAAATAATAGAGCTAAAAGAGTGACATTAA